>JBBBDQ010000532.1:6090000-6102500 GCA_037127315.1 Ascarosepion bandense | reverse complement strand
TAAAATATGTTAACACGTTTAAAAGTGTTAGGGATTTAATCTGGATTTAAAAAAAAAAACTCATCGTAGTCTAATTCGGATATTCTAGTTTTGATTGTTTCATTTATCAACCCCTTGCAGGTTATTTAAAGCCTGAAAAAATATTTTAAAATTGTACTAATTCTTTTAAGATAATAACGATTTAGTGATACAAATTCTACTAATTAACCTATAGATGGGGTAAAAAGGTAGACTCATACCTTTTCGAAATATATTTGTGCGTAAGTGAAGATAACGAACCCAACTGGAATTGGAATTCGGTTCTTCATTATACTACCTGCCAGCCACTTACATAAGCTCGTTGGATAGGTTATGCGTTGCTTTCGTTTGTTCCTCTTATCTCCGATCTGCCCCATGAGTATCATATTTTCTGAAACTTCTTTCCTCATTAAAACTCTCATAAATTTCAACTGTCTGTTACTGTTGGGGCGCTCTCCACCTTTCCACGGAAAAGAACTATTCGAATCACTATATAAAATAGTAGTGATTATACCTCGAGGAAGGAAGTCGAGTGAACGAGTCAGTCAGGTATTTCCGGTATTGCACCGGAAGTGTTCTACTAGTCAATCTATCACGTCTCTACGACGATACTGTATACTAATTACCTTGTTCTGTATTCTACTAATCCTCACCTCTTGTAAATACTTCTTTTTCCTGTCAATACACCTACTTTTATACTATTACGTTGTTTTGTATTATTTCACATAATTCTGTTACCCGACGTAACAAATTATGTGTTTGTCGGTTGCCTTTTTGCACTAATATAGAGAGAAATTATGATGCCATTTTGATGGTACGTCTTTCATTGCGAGCACGAAGTAAACAAGTATAGAAGTCAAATAAAAGGTATAATAATGATCATAATAATAACTAGAAGGGTCAGTCAAATATCTTTCCATTGTTCCTCTTATCTCCGATCTACCCCGTGAGTATGATATTTTCTGAACCCTCTTTCCTCATTAAATCTCTCATAAATTTTAATTGTTTGTTACTAATTTTAAGAACAAGTCATCCTTTTGTTTCCATCTTAGTTAAAACTTCATCGTTTCGTGCATAGATGTAGTTCAGTTCAACCCAGGATTAGGGATCCTCAAGTTGAGGTAAAGAGTAACTGTTTGGACATTATTATTAAAAGTGCAGTTCAAATTCATTTAAAGATCTTTTTTTTTCTTTTTCTTTCCACCACTTTTGGACTGGACGGCCGTTTCCATAGGACGGTGCCTCCCTGAGCCACGACCACTTCCACCAAGCCGCTCACACTAGGGCATTATAAGACGGTTCAAGCAACGATATACAAACCAGAAATCTTAGGAGGATTTGAAATAATTAAGTAATTCATGGGTAAAATTCCTATGGGTAAAAAGAGTTCAGGTGAGTTTCACCACAGAATATATGAATGAGCGGCGCTATATCGAGTTTAATTCGTTACCTCTTCGTCACCGGGTCTCGTGGTACAGTTGATGCGATGTTTGCTTAATAACGTAACTGCCTGGGTTTCAATTCCTGGTAGTGGGTGCACACTGCTAATGAGTTCCAAATATAAGACGAAACAGCCGTCCAGTGCGGTCTAGTAAAACTCGATGAATTACTTAATTATTTCAAATCTTTCTACTTCTCGTTTATATATATATATATATATATATATATATATGTGTGTATATATATATATGCAAAGTTTGTCACTTTTACTGAGCAGGTTCATGCCGACTTTCGTAGCAAACTGTACTTATCAGCATTCTATCTTCACCCCGATATCGAGCACTTTACGATTAAAAACCTGCTTGCCAAAATAAATTTTATCAGTAAAACACTGAAAGAAAGAACATCATTGGTGCTAAACATTATCACAATTTGACTCTCTCTCTCTCTCTTTATAACTCGTTTATAAATGAAGAATATTCAATATTTCTACAATATAATTGTACTGAACACTTTTTAATACAACTGTATACTGGTCTAATTTTATTATGACCAAAAACTAATTAAACAATAAATCAATATATATATGTGAGCCGAAAGCTTAGAAGAAAACCAATAAATAATTATCCAAATGTTGGAGAATTTTTGTCTTTATTTTCAACTGAAATTAAAGCAAAAATACGACGTTTAGAACGGCTCATGATTAAACATAATAGACATTCATTGTCTCTTATATTTAATAGCATATGTCTAGAAAATTACTTGCTGCCTCGATATACTATATATATATATATATATATATATATATATATAAAAACGAGTTATTTCGCTACCTTGGTTTCCACCACGAGTTGTTTTTTCAGGCGATTTTTAATTACCAAAACTGACAAGCGCTTGAAATAATCCGGAGAGTAAAACGATCTAAAACATTTCCTTGAAAGTTATATGGACTGAAAAGCTCCTGAACAAAAGGCTGTAAAGGCAATTTTGATTACGATTTGTTTAATGTTTTGAGAGATCTCGAACCGTCATTTTATTTTATATCATTATTGTTGCATCGTCGAGGAATCAGGACGAAACCCAGGAGATGTGTGCTGAGTATCTACAGCACAATATCCGTGCAAATGGATATTAGCACAAATAAGACCAACATCAGAAAACAAAACAACAAATAGTAGGAGAGTTTAACCCGAAAACACTAACCACGGGTTTATAGTACCCAACGCAAATTACGCACTTTTAATTACTATTTAATTATATTTTCAGTACCCGATTTTCTCACCTAAATAATATGTTTTTCAATTCCTATTAATGTTCCTATTAATGTTAACTCAAAGTACAAATTTTGCATGTAAAATATTTCAAATAAAGATTTATATTTAATATTTTTTGATATTTTAAAAATTGGGTATGATATACCCATGGTTAGTAGTGGTGTAACTTTAATTGATGGTTAGTGTTCCAGAGTCGCAGAGAGTACATTCCGATACTAATCGTCAATGACACTCCGAAAGTATCAATTACTTCCTCACATAGGCGGATGCCAGAGGTAGATGCGGCACAAGGCCAATTAAAACTGAGCCCGTAAGCCAGAACAAAAATTCTTGTCTGCTTTTCCCCAGACGAGACTTTAAATACAAATGCGAAATCATGATAATAAACAGTACATATTAGACGAAAACTAAACATACAAAAAATATAAATACGAAAAATAAAAGTAAATACAAACACCCAGTTAAGTCGAAAACAGAAAATAATACAAATCTACTAAACGAAAAATAACAAATAAAAAAAAACACACATAAAGTCCATAAACACAAATACAATAACACCCAACCATGACCCAGAAAAAATAAACCGTCACGTGGTAAAACATACCAACACCCTTTAAGAAAAAGGCCAAACCAATGAAATAGAGGTCAATACAACAAAAAAAGCCAAACCCAATTAAACAAACATCCATTCATGCAAACAGTAAAAATAAAAATAAACCAAACGACACAATGAAAATAAAATGAAGAAAAAGTAAAATGAACCAATGAATAACAAAATCAAAAACCAACCATTTACAACCGAGACCACTCCCACAAAATCACACCGTATACTATATAAAAAAAAGAAAAAAAACAGGATCTAACGGCAAACATACCTGACGAGTGAGAACATTATAACCGTGTTCTCACGAAACTTTGAAGTCGACATGGACCTGCTCTGTTAAAGGACAAACTTTGTATTCACATATATATATATATATATATATATATATATGTGTGTGTGTGTGTGTGTGTGTGTGTGTGTGTGTGTGTGTAAGAAAAATTAAGGCAGACACGTTATTTCATGGTAAATCAGGAGTGTATGCCTATTTTCAGGCGAACCATAATCAGCTTCCGTCTTCATTGTACAAAGGATTTTACACGAATCCTTTGTATAATAAAGACGGAAGCTGATGATGATTCGCCTGAAATAGGCCTACACCACCGATTTACCATGAAATAACGTGTCTGCCTTAATTTTTCTTATATTTGGTCTATATGCATTTATATACATATATATTTAGAGCTCTCTTAGAGAGCTATCCTACCACTGTATGTACAGGATACGCCTTTGGAGTCTTCTTATCTACACCGCATGTTGATATATATATGTCAGAACTGATTGTATGCTTACTAATGTAATGTGAATTGTTGGGGTAGAGGCATTTGCTGGAAGTTTATTTTTATGGAAACTGACTAATAATATTTACGATGCATTTCCGAAGTGTGGGAATTTTGCTTTTTACTTTTAGAAAAATGTAACTCATAAAAAATAAATGGAAAGTAAAGAAAACGAAAGCTAGCCACTAACATCACAGTTGGTATGTATAGGGGGTGGGGGAGGTTCTTGGCAGACCCAGACAATAAAATCGAACTCTTTATCATCAAATAGAATATTTTGGCCGCTGCATTTCTTTATATTTGGTCAAAGATTCCATCAAGTGCAGGTCTCCTGTTACATTTGAATTTCCTCATCAAAATAGGAAAACAGCGCGTAAAGTTCTTGATTCAGTCAGTTAAGTGCCATACGTGAAACACGCTTGGGCGATTATGTCTCGAAACTGGACAGAATATTATCCCACAGTAGGTTGCCATTGCTTTCTGCGGTAGACTGGTTGCCAGTCAAGGCTATAGAACCCAATCTGTCCTGTTATTTAACCCATAACTGGAAGGAAGAGAGGGATTAATACCTTTCCCAAAGGTATTTTTGCGTAAGTGAATGCAATGAATTCAACTGGAATTCGAAAGCAGCTCCCCGATTTCTCCTTCCGAGCCGATATCCACTCCACCACAACGCACATCCGCTCTCCTTCAAATGATGAAGAAGAGTTCTTGATTAGTTTGAGCAAACAGATGGTAAAGCAGGGCTTTTTTGGAGAAATAACAAAAAGGCAAATTTTATTAAAAGCTAAAGTGACAGGGAGATGTAGAGGGCCATGATCGCCTAAGTCCTGAACGGACATAGCACATAAAAAAAATATTTAACATCTGGAAAAGGAAGTTGAAATTTCTGTGGCAGGTAATGAGGAAGGATTAGAAAATTTGATACTCACGAGATGGATTAAGGGAAAGATGGACGGAGAAAAGCAGGCTCTGACATACAGTACTGTGCAAAAGTATTAGGACAAGAACTATTTTATCTTTTATGAGGCATCAAAATAATTGCGACAATTTACCAATCGCACCTAGTATATATCCAGTACTGTGCAAAAGTATTAGGACAAGAACTATTTTATCTTTCATGAGGCATCAAAATAATTGCGACAATTTACCAATCGCACCTAGTATATATACAGTACTGTGCAAAAGTATTAGGACAAGAACTATTTTATCTTTTATGAGGCATCAAAATAAAGTTTAAAATCACCCCTGTAGTGTGCAAAAGTATAGGGACAAGGGTGATTTTCCTAAAAACCTCACTGAAATTCAAATACAGGGTGAAAAGCCAAACCTTTGTAAGAATTATTTCACTAAAACGGAAGATGAAGGAAAGCTTCGGAATTTTAATTGCCCCCTCCCCACAAAGCTCTGATCTCAATTCTATTGAGCATCTATGGGATATTTTGGATAAAAAAATTGATAAATCTAATGTTATTTCGCAAGACACACTTTGAGAACAAATACAAGCTGCTTGGCAGGAGATACCATTAGATACATTGAAGAAGCTTGTGATGTCAATGCCTGACAGATTAAAGGCTGTGATCAAAGAAAAAGACTATTATACCAAATATTAAATTCATTTTGTAACAAGTATTTTTGGCGGGCCTTAAATTTGTTGTTCATTTTTATTTATTTTTTGTTTTTTTCAGTGAAAATCTTATCAATTACACCCTAAACTTTCCGAATGACAAAAAAAAAAAAAAAATTAGAAAAATTTCAATATTTAAACAATTTTACGGGGCTCAGTTTTTCATATAACGTTATAGTAAATCGATCCTCCATTTTGGAACCACACGTCGGTACGATATTACCACCACCTGTAAATTTCTTGATTATCAATTTCTTTTTTTAATTTTTTCAGTGCAATCTTATCGATTAAACCTGAAACTTTCCGACTGACAAAAAAAAAACAACAAAAAAAAAACATTGTAAAAATTTCAACATTTAAACAATTTTAGGTGGGGGCTCAGTTTCTCATACAACCTTATAGCCTTATAGTAAATCGATCCTGTGCAATTAAGTTTTTTGCTTGCGCATATTTAACTACTGAATCCTTTTTGCGAAATTTTTGAAAGCCATTCTTGGAGTTTCCGAGGAAGATGCCATCGAAAGAACTGAAGAAAACTTGAAAAATACAAAAAACATGAGCAACAAGTCGTCCCCGCCCAAAAAAAAAACAAAGTGATCCCAACGCGAGTGGTTCCAAAATGGAGGATCGACTTACTATAACGTTCTTTTGAGAAACAGACACCCCCACCCCAAACTTTTTAAATATTGAAATATCTCCAAATTTTTTTAATAATGGGAACATTTATGTAATAATCGATAAGACTGCACTGAAAAAAGTAAAAAACGAAAAAAAACAAAACAAAAAGAATTTAATTTTAAAGCTGGTGGTAGTCTCTTCAGGTCCGCCGTATTTTTTTCTTGTTAAAGCATTTGTTGAGTAAATCAAATCAAATAATTTTAAATAATTGTTTATTTTCTGTCAATATAGTACTATATATATATATATATATATATATATATATTCATTTCAAATTGTCGGTTGTTTATAACCAAGATTCGCTAAAATTCGTTAATTTCCGTAATATATATATATATATATATATATACTAGGTGCGATTAGCAAATTGTGGCAATTATTTCATTATTTCAAAGCGAAAGGCTATTATGCTAAATATTAAATTTATTTTGTAACAAGTATTTTTTTCTTGTTAAAGCATTTGTTGAGTAAATCAAATAAAATTACTTTAATTAAATTGTTTATTTTCTCTCCATATGCCTCATAAAAGATAAAATAGTTCTTGTCCTAATATTTTTGCCGAGACATGATCGCCCAAGCGTGTATCACGTATGGCACTTAACTGACTGACTATATATATTCATTTCAAATTGTCAGTTGTTTATAACCAAGTTTCGTTAAAATTCGTTAATTTCCGTAATATATATATATATATATATATATATATATATATATATATATATATATACTAGGTGTGATTGGTAAATTGTCGCAATTATTTTATTATTTCAAAGCAAAAAAAGGCTATTATACTAAATATTAAATTTATTTTGTAACAAGTAATTTTTTCGTGTTAAAGCATTTGTTGAGTAAATCAAATAAAATAAAATTACTTTAATTAAATTGTTTATTTTCTGTCAATATACTTCATAAAAGATAAAATAGTTCTTGTCCTAATACTTTTGCACAGTACTGTACTTGATCAACTTGAGTAAATGGGTTTAAGAGAAATAACAAAACGAGAAATGAGAAAGGGAGTTCCGGAAGGACTTATCACCCACGTCCTGAAGGGACACTGCACATAAAAGATGATGCTACAAACTGGTCGTGGTTAAAAGGCTCCATAGCAGACAACGAAGCCTGAACTTCGACATCTAAACAGCCAAACATTGACTTTTTTTCTTTTTTAATCTGAATAATGCTAAAAATGTGCGTTGTGTCGCAGTGGATATCGGCTCGGAACGAGAAACTAGGGAGCCGAGTTCGAATTCCAGTTGAATCCATTGTATTCACTTACGCGCAAATACTCTTGGGAAAGGTATTAATCCGTCTCTTCCTTCCAGTTATGTGTTAAATAGTAGGACAGATTGGGTTCTATAGCCTTGGTCGGCAACCAGTCTACCGCAGAAAGCAATGGCAACCTACTGTGGGATAATCTTCTACCCAGTCAGTCATGTCTCTTTCGAGACATGATCGCTCAAGTGTGTATCACGTATGGCACTTAACTAACTGACTGAAGGCTAAAAATAATTACTATTTTTAACAAAAGTCGTAAAGAAAAATCAAGAAACGTTTAAGCTTTTGGTAAATTACTGTTCAATTCAATTTAACTCCCGTTCACAAGAGAAATCCAAGCATTTTTTTAATCGTTTCACCTCGAGCAAGGCATTCCACTGCCACTATTGCGCAGGGGGTTACATAGGGGGGAAGTGATGAGAAAGGATAGTTAGATATAGGAAATGTCAGAAGGAGGGTGATAGATGGGTAAGGACACCGAGAATGAGGGTTGGGTAGATGGTGAGAGTGTTTGAGAGAATAGATGAAAGTTAGTGTGATAGGAGGTGTCTATTGACCTTACATTTAAACTCCTGGAGATTGTAGCTGTCGGGGAAGCAGGCATGTGGAAGGGAATTCCACGGGCAGGAAGCGCAAGAAAAGAAGCTGTTGGAGTAGAAATTATGGTTACATCTTATCTGTATCATTGTAAAAGGATGGGACCTAGTTGCTAATCTAGTATCTCGTGTAAATTCGTACCTAGGCGGCACCAATGATCTAAGTTCATCGGAGCAGAAGCCGTGAAAGTATTTATAGAAGAGGCACAGGGAAGCCACGTCATGCCGATTCCCAAACTGGGGGAAATTTATCCCTGGGGGTGTAATTTGAAGCTACCAGGAGGGAAATAATTGAAAATCCTCATTCTGTTTGCCACAACCTACCTTTGTGACTTAGAATAAGAAATCGGGGTACCGAGTTCGAATTCCAGTTGAATTCCTTGCATTCACTTCCGCACAAATACCTTTGGGAAAGGAATTAATCCGTCTCTTCCCCCAGTTATGCGTTCAGTAACAGGACAGATTGGGTTCTATAGCATTGGCTGGCAACCAGTCTACCGAAGAAAGTAATGGCAACCTACTACGGGAGAATTTTCTGCTCAGTCAGTTATGTCACTTTCTAGACATGATCGCCCAAATCGTGTATCATGTATGGCACTTACTGATTAACCTTTACTCACAATCAAGCCCAAAGCACGAAACCGACTGGAGGTGGAATGTGACATACGTTGCGCGCTTGCCAAAACTAATCCTGATATTGATACACTGGTGCACAAGAAGCAGCATCACCCTTCTCGCTAATTTAATTCGGAAGTAAAAAAGGAAACAAAAGTCCTTTTATTTGTTACTAACCTTTTTCTACGGCTATGATTAGTTGTTACTAACTACTTTTATCAGCTTTACTCTGTAACTATAAGTTTATTAATATATTTTTACATTTGAAAAATAAATTAGCAAATAGTCTCAGTGTGCTTTAACTGATCTTTTTCTCATACACATGAAGGGGGAAATCTGGATGGTTGAACTGAGTGTAGGGGAAAATCACAGAAAAATGTTTGGGAACCACTGAACTAGAGGTTGCAGAAAAGTAGTTCTACAGAAGGATGCTGAGAATTGCAACGATTAGCAATCAACTAATTAAGAGCCATACTTCATTTAAACTTGTGCGATCATGTCACTTGAGTTCTGTTAATCTGAGGAGAGTACAAAGAATTCAGAAAGAGTTTTATCCTGTTAAAATGATGGAGTTTTGAGCGATTATCAGTGATGGTAAAGTTATTCCCCAATTCATCTTCCCATAGGGCGTCAGATTTAACACAGTGGTCTACATCTAATGCTTTAAGGAAGTAGTGGTACCTTGGATCAAGAGGGTGACTGATGGAAGACCCTATGTCTGGCAACAGGACTCTGCACCATACCACACAAGCAGGAGAACCCAGTCACGGCTGTTAGACATTTTCTGCGATCTGATCACCTCTTCTGCAGCTACATCACCCACTTCTGCGACCACATGAATCTTTACATCTCGCCATCTAACACCCTACACTGTAACCCCCTTGATTATGAATGGGGCACAGTTAAGCGAGATACCAACATAACTCCTTGTAACACGAAAAATGAACTAACGGTAAGGATTATAGCAGCCTTAACCAACGTTAACAAGGAGACCGTCCTGAAGAGATGCAGAAGATTCCGAAGTCGTCTAAAGGTCGTTGTTGAAGCAAATGGTAATTTCATTAAATAAATACACTCTTTCGTTTATTTAGATATTTTTCTGTAATTTTGTTAAATATATTTCTTAAAATGAGATGTCAGCGTTATTTTCATTTTTTCTGTTATTTAGACGACAATTCATCCATCGCGCCCTGTATATCTGTTAAAATGAGATGTCAGTGTTATTTTCATTTTGGCGTCAATTCATCCATCGTACCCTTCTATCTGTTAAAATGAGATGTCAGTGTTATTTTCATTTTTTCTGTAATTTAGACGACAATTCACCCATCGCGCTTTGTATATCTGTTAAAATAAGATGTCAGTGCTAATTTCAATTTTTTCTGTATGTTAGACGACAATTCATCTATCGCGCCCTGTATACCTGTTAAAATGAGATGCCATTTTTAATTTAATTTTAGCGTCATTTAGACGACAATTCATCCGTCGCACCCTTCTATCTGCTAAAGTTAGATGTCAGTGCTATTTACATGTTTTTTTTTTACGTCCTTTAGACGACAATTCACCCATCGCACCCTGGACACGTTCGTGCATTGCCTCAATTATGCCCCAGGAACTTTAAAATGCACACAAGTAAACATGGTTTTAGCAGGAATAGCAAATAGCCAAGAACAAAATATGAAAATGATGCTTTCGGCTTCAAATCACACATATTAATCCCTTATCTGCTGCCATGAGCAAGGTTTCTTTGTACCCGCCCCAGCAAACATTCTGTATCCCTGACAAATACTTCCGCAGAGACTCTAATAGGATGATGCGAGAGCATCTTGAAAAGGGAGGAAACTGGGGATTTCATTACACATACCTGCATGCCTTCAATGTTCTTGGGTAACAGTATATATGGAGTGCAGTTGAGAGCACGCAATATTTTAATGCACACGGGCCTAATATTCATACCTATTTGAACACCAGATAATATTACATTCCTCGGCTTCTGGCGATTCATTCTAAATTGCCCAAGAATTCGTGAGAGATTACCTGTAGTTAAATTTAATTAAGGAAACGATTCCAGGTGGTGGTACTTACACATCAGAGATGGTTTTCGCTGTGGAATCATTTTATAGTAAATTTTCTTTTAGGGTCCCCATATTTACGTTACATTACGTTACTGAGTTTGTCTTGCACCTGGTCGATAAAAATAAAAAGCTTGGTATTTAATAAGACATTACTGTTTAGCGGAGAAATTTTTCCGAAAATCACACCAGCAAGCTCTTGTTTAACATACGATGTAAAAAAAATCTTCTAAAAATTACACAATCGAATAACGGATTGCTCAGCTAGTTAGTTGATTTGTTTAACGGGTATATCAATTTCTTATGGGTCATTTAATACCGACATTTAATGTTCTTGGAAGCTTTGAAATAATACAAATATGACGTTATTCTGCTTTCACAATTGAATACATGGTAGATGATACTCATTTATTATTATGGAATACAGTTTGATTTAGAAAATAGAATATTATATAGATTAATGTCATGAAAGTTGATGTTAGTTATTTGGTTGATTTTGTTTTGCGGCATATCAACACCTCTATGGGTTATTTAATGCCGAAGTCTAAACAATTGGAACACTATTTTATGGCTTCCACTAAATATATTTTTAACGCAATTGTTGGTCATGTATTATCGGTTTTTTAAATATAAATATGGTATTTAATTTTTTTTTTTACTGTAAAAATGCTTTATTTTATAATTTCATAGTATTTTTTTATGGGTTTACTATTTATCCATAGCTGTGACTCTGTGCTACCACCCCGGGTAGACCTGAGAACAATAGCAGTTAAGAAGTGGTTCCAGGCTCCTCAAACCTCCAATCACTCGATCAGAATCCGTGCTGCTGGATGTAGTTCAGTTCAAACCAGGATTAGGGATCCTCAAGTTGAGGTAAAGAGTAACTGTTTGGACATTATTATTAAAAGAGCAGTTCAAATTCATTTAAAGTCTTTTTTTCTTTTGCTTTCCACCACTTTTGCACTGGACGGCCGTTTCCATAGGACGGTGCCTCCCTGAGCCACGACCACTAGCACCAAGCTGCTCACACTGGAGCATTATAAGCCGGTTTAAGCAACGATATACAAACGAGAAATCTTAGGAGGATTTGAAATAATTAAGTAGTTCATGGGGAAAATTCTTATGAGTAAAAAGAGCTCAGGTGAGTTCCACCACGGAATATACGAATGAGCGGCGCTATATCGAGTTTAATTTGTTACAGTTGGTGTGACGTTTGCTTAATAACGTAACTGCCTGGGTTTCAATTCCTGGTAATGGATGCGCACTGCTAATAAGTCCCAAATATAGGACGAAACGGCCGTCCACAGCTTTCTGCAATCTGTTGAGGTCTAGTAAAACTCTATGAATTACTTAATTATTTCAAATCTTCCTACAACTTCCCGTTTATATATATATATATATATATATAAAGTTTGTCTCTTTTAATGAGCAGGTTCATGCCGACTTTCATAGCAAACTCTTTTTACTTATCAACGTTCTATCTTCACCCCGATATCGAGCACTTTACGATTAAAAACCTGATTGCCAA
>JBBBDQ010000532.1:6072500-6087500 GCA_037127315.1 Ascarosepion bandense | reverse complement strand
TCTCTCTCTCTCTCTCTCTATATATATATATATATATATATATATTAGCAGTATAGCCCGGCGTCGCTCGGTTCTAATGAAAGCTTTAAAACTGATCTATGGTCCTGGAGCTCACACTCTTTGGACGTTGTTTTCCTGGTATCGATATCAAATAAGTCTTTTTCATCGTAAACTGAATTTTGAAGGCTAAATAAGTCCTCTGTGTAAACGGCATTATGGCTGAGACTAAGAACTACAATTATACCTACTTAGAGCCAAATCCTAAGCAAAAACTAACATAAAAGGGCTGAAAAATACAGACATAAAGGCAGAAATACAGACACACACACACAAGCATCTTGCCTTTTATATATATATATATTATCGATTTTCTGCACTATTGTAAGAACTGCAACCTCGAAACCTCTGAATATCGTTTCTTATGTCTTTGTCTATGAGTGTATCAAATTTGATTAAAATCGGACCGCTCCTTCTATAACCCGATTTTTTCGATTCTCGATTTTCGATATTTATCGGGGTTACCTCGACACAAAACCTATCTAAGAACCCTCGCAGACGCTTATGGTACAAGTGTGTAAGTTTTCAAGAAAATCGGTTCTACCGTTTCGGAGTCTATAGATATCGGACACACATACTCACACAGACACACACACACACACACACACACACACACACACACATGCACACACACACACATGCACACACACAAAGTTCCATTTATAAATGAGTATATATATATATATACACACACACACACACACACACACACACACATATATATATATATATATATATATATATATATA
This sequence comes from Ascarosepion bandense, assembly GCA_037127315.1. NCBI lineage: Eukaryota > Metazoa > Mollusca > Cephalopoda > Sepiida > Sepiidae > Ascarosepion > Ascarosepion bandense. The sequence continues at coordinate 6,086,694 of JBBBDQ010000532.1, read as the reverse complement.
TATATATATTACAGACAATGAATGTCTGCTATGTTTAGTCATGAACCATTCTAAGGTGAGGAAAGATGTTTCTATTGAAGGAAGTGGCTTTTTGTCACTGGCTCAACATTCATCCCCGGTTAGGAAACGTTCAACCTTCAGATATTAGATATAAGATCACATTTCAATCTAGTCACAACACATTACATTGCATTTTGACATATGATTCTTTTGTTAACATTTCGGTCTTAAACGTGGTGTGACGTCATAGAAGCGCATTACAAATTTACGACCTTCGTCTGATATTCGGTGACTGTTATCCTCGCATAGCAATGTTTTATGTCAACACAAGATAATATCATCTTTAATGTGCCTTTATGCTAACGTCCCGCTAACCTCTCTGAAGATAGATCATGTGAGCCGAAAATTTAGAACCAGAATAATAAAAAATATACAAATGTTAGACAGTTTTCGTCTTCATTTTCACCAGAAATTAAAGCCAAAATACGAAGTTTAAAGCGGCTAATGATTAAACATAATATACATTCATTGGCTGTTAAATTTAACAATATATGTTTAGAAAATTATCTGCTGCCTCGATACACTATATATATATATATATATATATATATAGTCATCCGCAGACAGATCTGTTCCGCTGTATCACAACTCATCAGTACGGTTCAGACTCCGGTCGCTGACCAACCCAGGATTGAAACCCGTCCAAATTGCCGTCAGTCGGCAATTCCACCCCTAGGCCACGAGCGTCCGGTAGAAGAAGGCAGGCTTTTTAGCGCGTATAAACACGCCCAATAGCTAGGGTGCTCCAATTCATTATCGAATGAGCGGTGCGTAAATGCCGGAGTAGCTACTGTTTACAAAGTCTACTACTCTTCCAGAGTGCTCAATCAGAGTGTGAGAGCGTAAATACTATATATATATATATATATATATATATATATATATATATATATATATATATATATATCAGTAGCCCTGTGGGGCAAAAAACAACGATATAAGGTGAACATTTTTGTAAAAGGTTAAACATCTGAAAATGAAAGAAAAATATGAATGTATCAAAGATCAATGACATTATTAAATTTAACATTTGTAAATAAAAGTTAAGTGAGTTTGCCAAAGTCAGGGATCGATTTGACACTGTACCGATAACATAAAAAGAAACCCTTCTGAATCGATAACGAATCAATATTTTTCGATTAAACAATTGCTTCGGTCTTAGCTCTAATTCATGCTATTATACAAAGATTATTTCTCAAAAACGTTTTACGAGTAGAATAGTATATTTAGGTAGTTCCTCAGAGATATACAAAACTAAGTTTACAAGAATAAGGGAATAAAATTCCACAAAAATGAGTTGATTTTGAGTGTTATTGATATGACTTAAATGTTAATGAAATATACTGCATTTTTCTACAAATCTTTAAAGGGGTTCCACAGATATCAGGCTGTGCTAAAATCTCCATACGTTGATTATGAAGGAATGATACTAAGGTTTTAAAATATTGCATGCAGTAATTTCAACTGTTTTTTATTAATGCTATCATTGGTTTTTCCAGGTAAAATTCCATTTAAGTATTTAAAGAAGAATTTTTTGAAAACGTCATCAACAGCAGATATGATCATTGGTTCCCATCCAAGTACTCCTTCATGTTGGGGAACAGTTAATGGTTAAATCTGGAAAATAAGGACGTGATCAACCAGTTCAAAGCCTCAGTCACGTCTAGCAGCCTTTGTGTTCTGGATCATTTTCCTGGTGCAACCAAACCCCTTTCATTAGTTTTCCTGGGTGATTAGTCTTGATAGCCCTTCATAACTGCCTCGTCAAGTTGGCATAATACACGTACTTGTACGTTGTGGTGCAGTGAATATCGTCTTGGAACGAGAAATCGAAGAGTACAGTTCGAATTTCACTCGAATTCGTTGCATTCACACACGCATTTGGGAAGCGTATCAATCTATCTCCAGCTATGGGTTAAATAGTAGAACAGATTGATTTTTATAGCCTTGGATGCCACCAGTTCACCGCAGAAAGTGATGGCAACCAACTGCGGGAAAATTTTTCTACCCAATCAACCAAGCGTGTATCACGTATAGCCCTTAACTGACTTTCTTATGAAGATAGTCAATAAACTCAATGCTTTTTTATCCCACAAAACTGAGACTACCATCTCCCCTGCAGATGAAACAACATTGACCTTCTTTGGAGCGGGTGAGGAAAGATGTTTCTACTGAAGGAATTGGCTCTTTGTCGCTGGCTCAACACTCATCCCCGGTTAGGAAACGTTCAGAGAAATCGGTTAGATCTGCCTGAGACAATATCAAATTCTCCTGTGATATGATCAGCCTGGTGCGCGTTTTTTGAATAGTCAGAAGACGTGGTACCCACTATGCTGAAACCTTCTTCATACCAAGTTCATTGTGCAGAATATTGTCAACTCTCTCTCTCTCTCTCTCTCTCTCTCTCTCTCTCTCTCGATAAGTTAATAGCATTGACTCTTTGATTTATAGTCAATCGCCTGTCATACATCATTATCTGGTGAATACGATCAATGTTTTTCTCGGGGACGGCAGCTGCAGGACGTTGCAACGCTTAATATAAGCAAGTGTCTCGATCAAGTCCATCATAGGACGAAACGTGTCGGTTAAAATAAGTTTTCTTGCCAAACATCACCGACAGTATTGTTACATCACCTGACACATACGTACTAAAATAACCTTGTGACTTGTGACAATTCAAATATATTTACTTACTAGCAGTATAGCCTGGCGTTGCTCGGGTGTAATGAAAGCTTTAAAACTAACCCATGGTCCTGAAGCTCAGACTCAGCCTAAAGAATATTTGTATGAAATTTGGTGAGAATCGGATAAAAATTGTGGATTTGTATAAAGGACATACAGACAGATAAACACACACCCACACGTACAAACATCTTGCCTTTTATATATACATATATTATCGATTTTCTGCACTATTGTAAGAACTGCAACCTTGAAACTTCTGAATATCGTTTCTTATGTCTTTGTCTATGAGTGTATCAAATTTGATTAAAATCGGACCACTCCTTCTATAATCCGATTTTTTCGATTATCAATTTTCAATATGTATCGGGGGTACCTAGACACAAAACCTAGCTAAGAACACTAGCAGACGCTTATAGTACAAGTGTGTAAATTTTCAAGAAAATAGGTTCATCCATTTTGGAGTCTATAGGTAACGAACAAACACAGACACACACACAAAGAGACAAAGCCCCATTTATAAATTAATTCTGATATTCTGGTGTGTGTGTGTGTGTGTGTGTGTGTGTGTGTGTGTAGTACTTTATAATCTGCTAGTACTTTATAATCCGTTTTCCAAATAAATTGTAGGGTTTTGATTTCAGTTTGGAATTCGTTAATTTCTTCGAACTTCAACGGTAAGGCGACGTCTCGCCATCAATTCAGTTAAAGCCATAAATTGAACTAACATTTGTTTAACAAGTCGAATCCACGGAAAACCTCATTGACCAATGAAAACGAAATAACACAAAAATAAATATACCAGAATTTATTTCATCTCTTTCTCCTTATCACATTCTCGGAAGAAAGTTTTGATGAAAGGGAAACGTGTTAGATTGATAAACGTTTCCTATTGGTTCATTATTATGCCATTCTGTTAGATTTCGGTTCATATTTCATCTGTATTTGATTCCATCTCTCTCTCTCTCTGTGTCTCTCTATCTCTCTCTCTCTCTGTGTCTCTCTATCTCTCTCTCTCTGTCTCTCTATCTCTCTCTCTCTATCTCACTCTCTCTCACACACATACATGCACACACACACACACACACACACACACACACACACACTGTTATGGGTTCCGGGTGAGTCAGTCAGTTAAGTGCCATACGTGAAACACGCTTGGGCGATCATGTCTCGAAAGAGACATGACTGACTGGGCAGAAGATTATCCCGCAGTTGGTTGCCATTGCTTTCTGCCTTAGACTGGTTGACAACCAAGGCTATAGAACCCAATCTGTCCTATTATTTAACCCATAACTGGAGGGAAGAGACGGATTATTCTACACTCAGGGTTATCGTAGTGCATCCTAGGTTAATCCTGCTTATATTACTTCCTTATAGATGCGTTGTCATATGAAACTACAGGCACACAATTCTGGGAAAACAGGGCTAACTTATTCAGGGTCCTTATATATATATAGATTGTAATGGTTGTTACAATGGTTTATAAATTCATAGTATCACTACACAAAAAATTTCGCGTTTCGAAGCGAAACATGAAATCTTTTGTGTAGTGATACTATAAATTTATAAGCCATTGTAACAACCATTACAGTATAATGCCCTACGTTGTATCGAGCACTCTTTATAAAAGTAAATGCAACCTACGTGTTCTACAACTTTGTGACAATATATATATATATATATATATATATATATTATTTATCTTTTTTTATTGTTTCACTCCAAGCAAAGCGGTACTGCCACTGATGCGCAGGGGTGGGGTGCTACATAAGAGTAAAAGTTTAGACAGGAAGAGAATGAAAATAAAGTCGAACTAGTTACCCTACGATCTTCTACGCTCAGTGTTAACGTAGTGTATCTACTTTTCTTCGGCGGTCACAATAGCATGCAAAAGCCTTTCTTTTTTGCTGATGAAGCAGCTGTTCACACGTGACAAGTCGCTGTTCGACGTCTCTCGGCTTTAACTCATCCATCACCCAATGTCCTTGCTTTTGAATCGTTCCTAATGCTTTCAAACGTTTCGAATCGGTTGCGCCTGTCATGAGTCTTTATGAAGTAATGCCTCAAATTCTGCGTCTTCAAACGTTATCAGTGCGCCAGAGCTTTCTTTATCTTCAACATCGAAATCATTATTTATGAAAAGTCCAAACCAATTTCTGCATGTTGTTTACGACAGAGCATGGTCGCCGTAAGTCTCAACAAGAATTCTGTGTATTTTTTCTGTAGATTCTCTTAAAGAAATAGTGCATTAAAATTCCTCGCAAATACATTTTTAGCAAAAATTCCGAGATGTTTAACGCTATACTTCGGCGAAAAGACATACACTAAGTATTAAGCCTGCTTATATTACTTCCTTAGATGCATTACCATGTGAAACTACACGCACGCAGTTCTGGGAAAACAGGGTCAATTTATACAGGGTCCTTATATATATATATATATATATATATATATATATATATATATATATATATAGCTACTCTGGCATGTACGCATCGCTCATTCAGTGAAATGAATTAGAGCACGCTAGCTATCGGGCGCATATAATGATATGCGCTAAAATGTCTGCCTACTTCCAACGAGCGCCCATAGCCCAGGGGTAGAGTCGCCGACTGACGCCATTTTCAATCCTGGGTAAAAAAATAATCGGAGTCTAACCGTACTGATGATCTGTGATACGGCGAAACAGATCTGTCTGCGGATGACATTATGTATATATATATATATTGTGTATTTTGGCAGCATTTTTTCATTAATACAGGTTTCATTGAATAATATAGAGAAGTTCTGTCTATTTATTTTGTGTAAGATCCGTTGGTATGATCTGATTAGCTTGATAGTGTTGTCATGGAAAGACGACAAGAAATCGCAATAATAAAATAATAAAAAATCAACAATTATTGCGATTTCTTGTCGTCTTTCCATGACAACACTATCAAGCTAATCAGATCATACCAACGGATCTTACACAAAATAAATAGACAGAACTTGTCTATATGATTCAATGAAACCTGTATTAAGATATATATATATATATATATATATATATATATATATATATATATAATTTATCTTTTTTAAATCGTTTCACCCCAAGCAAGGCGGTACCGCCACTGATGCGCAGGGGGCTGCATAAGAGTAAAAGTTTAGACAGGAAGAGAGTGAAGAGAAAGTCAAACCAGTTACAGGGGGTGTCAGAGAAAGGGCAAGAGAAGGATGGGACACAAGTGTGTAGATAGTTGCGAAGGTAGAGAGAAAGAGAAAGAGAAAGATATACGGGTTGATGTAGAAACGACTGGAGTCAAGTGGATAAGAGATGGGTATTGAGATTTCATTTAAATTACTGGATTGTAACCGTCAGGAAAGCAAGTATATGAAAGGGAGTTTCACAGACGGGAAGTGCGAGAAAAGAAGTTGATGGTGTACAATTGTCGACTGCATTTGGTTGATCTAAGTCTAAATGGGTCAGACCTTGCTGTAAATTCAGATAAAATTTAGAGTGGGAATAGCTATTTTCAACATTTCAATTGAAGACATGCATTGTCAACCCCGTTTATTCAAAGAATGGGGAAAAATTCTAATGCTGGATGCAAGGGCTAGTAAAGGAAGGGGTGGAGAATGTTGGCTATTATAGGGTTAAGCAAGAGGAATCTTTGTAGTAATTTCTCTTATGGTAGTGGGAGGCATGTGGCTTGGCCGTTGGGTTAGTAGTGTTAGATAGGAGGGAAAAGGTTACTGCTTCGCCAAATTTTATAAATCTAGTTTATGTAAAGGACAAATTCTATTGTGACTAAATAGAAGAATGAGATAATTATTGCGATTCAAATTGATTCTGGTGACGACACATATTAATGATTACTCTATATTTATTCAGAAGTTCATTCTGATATTGAAATTTTAAAATACTACTTTTTTTCGGTTAAACATTGATAAAATGTAACACCCCAACGGGCCGTCCGAACAATTTTCTCCGGCGGCCATTCTCCACGCTGTGATGTTTGCCGGGAGTTTGTTGAAAATGTCGGAGCCTCAAGCTGGGGGTACAAGATTGAACTATAAGGAACGAACTTCCACAACTTGGATGAGTTGAAAGGATGCTTTATTTCGTTTAGAGTTAGCCTTTTCGGTTGGGGCAGGCGAATGTGACACACAGCTCTAACTCTAATTAATGGAGATCAAAAAATCCGAACTGACCGAAACAAGACGAACGGAGATTCTTACTTCAAGCCCGCGACCGGCTGAACTCAACTTAACTGACTGACACACTTTTCTACTTCTATCTATTTAAAATGAATCCGGAAATCCGGAAATGCTTTAGACCACCGGTGATAAACATTGGCGACTGTAAGTCTGAAATTTCAGTTATCTTTGGTCAAGATACAGTAAAAGACAGCCTTTGACCGGGTCATTCAAAAAACGCACCTCCTGAACTTTTATCTTCTGAACTTATCTCTTTATCACATTAAATCACTGAGTCAAGAGTCAAATATTTACCGGATGAGCGGTAGGATTTAAAACAGTAATCAGATACCCTTGTCTCTTCCACAATTTTCCTCATAAAAGAAAAAGCGTTTATTTATTTATTTTTTCCTCTTCTTTTTCACTTTTGTTAAATATGTTTTTAAACTATTCTCTATTCTTAACCATTTTCTATTTTAATCTATTATAATAAAATACATATATGCCTAGTTATCGTGTAGAAGCGCTTACTTTGTCTATCAGCTTCAATTTTATCTGTAGATTTAGGTTATTCTCTTTCAGTTCCCAGCATTTTCGTGAAAGGGGTCTTTGATATCTTAAATTAGGGCTGGTGAAGGAGTGCCTATGTATATAAAATCTTTGTTTTCAAATTCCCGCCGAAATTCCGATATAAACGTTATATTTATCCTCATTTTCCTTAGAGCAGATGGTAGCTTGATAGATCACATTTGTAGATCTACATTTATCTTCAACCGGAGACTTTTCTCTGGTTCTACAATTACAAAGGTGTTAAAAATGTGTGTGTGCAGTTCCTCTTCTCGCACTTCTCGCTTGTGGAATTCTCTTCCGGCTCTATGCTTTCCTATCAACTTTAATCTGCAAAAATATGAGTGCAATGTCAATCGCTATCTACTGTCTTTTGATTACAGTTTTCTCTTAGCGCTCATTATTAATCTGTTTCTAATCCTACCACTTCCACTAACACTGTGTCTTAGTGGCTTTAGTGCCTTGCTTGGCCTGAAACCAGTTAAAAAATATTGGGCACAAACGTATATATATATATATACGCTCTCACACCTTGATTGAGCACTGTGGAAGAATGGTAGGCTTTGACAAACAGTAGCTACTCTGGCATCTACGCATCGTTCATTCAGCAATGAATTAGAACACTCTCAGCTATTGGGCGTGTATAATGATAATATACACGCTAAAAAAAGATTGCCTTCTTCTACCAAGCGGCCGTAGTTCAGAGTTAGAATCGCCAACTGACGCCAATTCGGTCGGTTTTCAATCCTGGGTAAAAAGTAACCGTACTGATGAGCTGTGATACAGCGAAACAAATCTGTCTGCGGATGACTATATATATATATCTTTGTGTATGTACTTGAGTGAGTAGTTACGTTAATGCGAGTTTGTGTATAAGTGCATGTAACTGCTTATGTACGTCTTTGTCTATTTATGTGTGTGAATGTGCGCATATATATATATATATATATATATATATATCCAGTGTTTTCTTCGGTGAAAGAAATATAAATTTTTCATCGCCAATTTTCTTTACTCTATATAAACGCAACTTTATCATTATTGATTTCTAGATTTGGTTATTGATTTATTATGATATAAATTGGTGACGGTGTCTAACGAGATGCAGTTTAGATCTCAGACTAATTCGACTGCTTGGCAAACGAGGAGAAAAAATAATGAATGATTTTAATTATGTATGAAAACAGTTTTCCAATTTGCAAGAACATTTTATAAAAACAAAACGATGAAAAGTTTACCCTCAAAGTTTGGCCGCATATAATGAAGAGGTAGATGAAAAAAAACAGGTTCAAGGCAAAAAGTAATTTTAAAAAATTCTTTTTATAAACAACAACATTGCACAGTAAATAGTATATTAGAATACCATATTAGAATAACATATTATAATAATATTGAATTAATACGTAGAATAATAGAAAGAACGGTACATAGCATAGTATCATTAGAATACTCTCTGTTGTATTAAAGACAGTTGTGTGAGATATATATATATATATATATATATATATATATATATATACACGCTCACACACCTTGATTGAGCACTCTGGAAGAATGGTAGACTTTAAAAAGCAGCAGCTACTTTAGCATATACGCATCGTTCATTCAGCAATGAATTAGAACACTATCAGCTGTTGGGCGTGTATAATGACAATATACACGCAAAAAAGTCTGCCTCCTTCTACTGAGCGCCCATAGCTCAGAGGTAGAATCGCCGACTGACGGTCGGGTTTCAATCCTGGGTTAAAAATGAATCGGAGTCTAACCGTACTGATGAGCTGTAATGCAGCGAAATAGATCTGTTTGCAGATGGCTATAGATATATATATATATATATATATATATATATATATATATATATATATATATAAACATGAGGTGTAGATATAGAAGAATCTAAAAAAGTATCCTGTACATAAAGTTGTAGGATAATTCTCTAGGAGAGCTCTAAATATATATGTTTATAAATACATGTAGAGAAGATATATGTAAAAATTAAGACACACACCTTATTCCAGGGTTAAGCGGAAGTATAGGCCTATTTCAGGCGAACCATCACCAGCTTCCGTCTTTATTGTACAGAATATTTTACACGAATATATATATATAAGTTTACGGTAATATAACATTGAATGCATTGGGTCCGATCCCCGAAGTTTAGCCATATTGAGCCTGGTCAGCACTAAGGTGGGTGACTGCTTCGGAATACCAGGTGCTGTAAGCGTTTCTTGAATCCCCTGCATTCACGTACGCGCTAATATTTTTGAGGAATGTATTAATCCGTCCTTCCCCTTCAGTTAAGGTTTAAATAACAGGACAGATTTGGTTCTATAGCCTTGGCTAGCAACCGGTCTACCACAGGTCTAATTTCTGCTTTATCTGTGGCATTTATATGCACTGTCTGAGTGAATCAATAGTTCCAAAAATGGTTGATGGTTCTGGACAAGCCTTAACCAATTTAATCAAATCACTTGTGTAGGTCTTTTGACGCTTTATCTTGGTTTTATAACTGAAACAAGCTGCCGGACCCGATGAGAAAGCCCAATATATATATATATATATTTGTTTTTCTTTAATCCGAAGTGGAAGAGTAGGAAGGTAAATTCCAAGAACTTGATCTTAATCAATATTAAAATTTTTTAACATTAAAAAGTGATGCAGGCAGAGAGTTCAATGTATTAACAATACAGAGCCAATATAAATTAGAGAAAATTTTCAAAATTCAAAGGTGTCGGATGTACATTTCGACATAGGATCTCTAATAGAGACTCTTCATCACGTCAGCGACATTGTTTTTCAAAATGGCGAAGGCCCTGAGTTAGAGTGTAGAGGGGTTTTTGGTTAACAACGGTCACAAAGTGGAAAAGGACAGAGCTGGTAGTCGCGAGGTTACAGGGTGTTAAATGGTATATTTAGGAAGGGGAGGAATAGGAGTTCATTTTTTATAAAGATAGACAACTAAATGAGTTAAATTACTTTTTATTTTTTCTCTAATAATCTTTAAACTGATAACTTCCTGTAATTGGCATTTAACTCGCTTCTACCTAAAAGGTTTAATCAAATAAACTTAAAAAATATAATTTAAATCTTATATTGAAACCCATTCCTTCTCGCCTAAATATACCTCTTCAAACAGCCCAAAATCTTAACTTTAAAAAGTAATTTAACTCATTTAGTTGTCTATCTTTATAAAAAATGAACTCCTATTCCTCCCCGTCCTACATATACCATTTCAACACCCTGTCACCCCGCGACTATCAGCTCTGTCCTTTTCCACTTTGTGACCGTTGTTAACCAAAAACCCCTCTACACTCTAACTCAGGGCCTTCGCCATTTTGAAAAACAATGTCGCTGACGTGATGTAGAGTCTCTATTAGAGATCCTAAGTCGAAATGTACATCCGACACCTTTGAATTTTGAAATTTTTCTCTAATTTATATATATATATATATATATATATATATATATATATATATACAGCAGCGCCCATAATACAAAGAACGGAAACAACCAAGACATAAATATATTTATTACTTAAAAAGTAATGCATGATTAATAATGAAATTTTTACCGAATAATGATTAGGGTGTAATGCATAAATATTATACAAAGTTACAAAAATTTATATCATATTTTTTTAATAAGGATTAACAAAGGAAATAAGCTACTGGACAAAAATTAAGGAACGATGTTAATAATTTGCATAAACAGGATTGCATGCCCGTATTCCAGCTTCGAAGCTTTTTCATTTCAAAGCGAAACCAAAGGGCACGCCTGGAATATGAAATTCAAAGCTCTGTACAAGATTGTGCTGCTTGTCATAAATCCATTACCTCTATTGGCCCTACTACTACTTCCTTGAGTAGACGCCTTACACGCCACCTATCTAGTAATAATAGAGCAATAAAAATAGATTTATTAACCCATAATTTACAAGAACCCTTTAAAAAATTGTGGATGAAAATACAAAAATACTATTTAAATCACAATATCAAAAAGCATCTCGCTATAAGAGAGGCACTATACAGTAGCGGCCATAATATAAGGAACGGAAACAACAAAGACATAAATATGTGTATTACTTAAAAAGTAACGAACGATTAATAATGAAATTTTTACCGAATAAAGTTTAGGGTGTAATGCATAAATATTATACAAAGCTACAAAAAATTCCATGATAGTGTTTTTTAAATAAAAATTAAATGGAACAAAAGAAATATGCTACTGGACAAAAGTTAAGGAACGATTTGTTAATACTTGATTGTTAACAAAATATCAACAAAATTTAATATTTGGTAAACATCTTATCTTTAATGACTTCTCTGCATCGTCGACCACATGATCTAATTAATTTCTTGCAAAAATCAGCAGTAGATCCCTCCCATTCGTCTTTCAATAATTCCCTTAGATGATCCTGGTTTTTCGGGTTTCCTTTCTGAGCCCTTTCTCCAATTATCTTCCAAACATTTTTTATTGGATTCAGGTCGGGACTCTGGACTGGCCACTTTATTAGGGTGATTTCTTCTTCTTCAAATAAAGCCATTACCTTCTGAGCCTTGTGGCAAGGTGTATTGTCCTGCATGAAAATAAGAGATTCATAAAGATTATGGTGTAATCTTGGTATCACATGCTGCTGAAGAAGCCTTTTGTAAATCTCAGCATTGATATTGCCATGTGCGCTGATGATAGGGCCAACTCCTGCAGATGAAATCATTCCCCACACCATCACATTGCCGCCACCAAACGTAACAGTTTTCGTGACACATTGAGAAGACAGTCTTTCACCTGTTCTACGGCGTACGTAAGTTTTGCCCTCAGAACTAAATATAGTAAACTTGGACTCGTCACCGAAATGAACTGTATCCCATTGTACATCAATCCAAACAACATGTTCACTCGCACACTCCAGGCGTGCCCTTGGTTTCGCTTTTAAATGAGAGGCTTCGAAGCTGGAATACGGGCATGCAATACTGCATTTTTTAACTTACGAGCAACCGTTTTCCTTGAGATCTTATTATCTTTGTCTTCATTAAATTTACGGGCAATTGATGTTTCAGTTTCAAAACGGTTTTTGTAGATATTCTAACAATTCTTCGATCTTCTCTTTGTGATGTTTTTGAAGGACTGCAGGTTTTTGGTTTTGCATCAAACGTTTTATCGGTTTTATACCTTCTAATTACACGACGAACGACACTTTTAAACCTATGAACAATATCATAACCACGCTTAAAAGGGTTTAACACAATAAAAAGCAATTAACTACGTAAAAAAAAATCCTACGTAACTTAAAAAACATAAAAAATTTTAAAAATACTCAAATAGTACAACATTCACCAAGTAGAAAAAAATCGCTCACTAAGAAACAAAGATATAAAGTAAGAGGCTGGGAAGAGCAAATTCTAAGAATAATATTATGGAGATAGATAGATAGATAGATAGATAGATAGATAGATAGATAGATAGATGATGGGAAGGACAGGATAGATAGATAGATAGATAGATAGATAGATAGATAGATAGATAGATAGATAGATAGATAGATGGATGAAGGGAACAGGATAGATAGATAGATAGATAGATAGATAGATAGATAGATAGATAGATAGATAGTTTTGTTTTAAGATAGATAGATAGATAGATAGATAGATAGATAGATAGATAGATAGATAGATAAACAAAATCTATTGATACCTAAAAGAACAGTCACTTACGCGCAAATACCCTTGGGAAATATATTAATCCGTCTTTTCCATCCAGTTATGGGTTAAATAACAAAACAGATTGGGTTCTATAACCTTGGCTGGCAACCGTTCTATCTTAGAAAACAATATCAACCTACTGCGGGATAATCTTCTGTCCAGTCAGTCATGTCTTTTTCGAGATATGATCGCCCAAAGCGTGTATCACGTAAGGCACTTAACTGACAGATAAGACAGAAAGCGGCTTTTAATGATTATTTTATGGAAATAGATTTCATGGAAATAGATAGATAGATAGATAGATAGATAGATAGATAAAATTTTATGTATTTTTTCATATGATCTTATGATTTGTTCTTTTGAGGACATAAATTATATACAAATTGTCCAAATATTTTCTTTATCCGAGCGCTTTCAGCTATAATTTTAGCCATTTTCGAGCATGAATGTTATTTTACGTGTAACAGAATGTAAATGGTGTTATGTATAATGTGACGTAGTGGTATGTCTTGGACTTTTTGCGTACATGTATATACTGTGGAGACAGCCATGTGCTAACCCATTTTATAGTTCATCAATAGAAGGCTTAACCAATCAGGAATCTCAAAATATTCAGTGTTTAAATGGCGGCCATATTTTTTCGAGTATTGCCGATCTGGTCCGGTTCATTAGAGTGTCTGATTCGGGAGTGTTTCTCATTGAACAGATTATGTGCTGCGCTGTGCTCTATAATCATAAACTATGACAGACATGGTCAACAGATGCCAAGCGGATATTCTATAATCATAAACTATGACGGACGTGGTCAACAGATGCCAAGCGGATACTCTATAACCATAAACTATTATGGACGTTACCAACAGTACGTGTTATGTACCGAACACGCTAAGCATGTTGTTAGTGTGTTCGTAGTTGATATTACTGAGTGTTATCTTTTTCGTTATGATTAATAAAACCTACTCTAATTTTTAGTCTTATTTTTTTGCATGTGAATGATGCTGTAT
>JBBBDQ010000532.1:5912500-6067500 GCA_037127315.1 Ascarosepion bandense | reverse complement strand
CGGACTGATGTCTTCATCATTGTTTCCATATTCACAATGTTTCGGTCTTTGCACGCTGCGACCTTCTTCAGGTGAATGGAATTTTTAACTAAACCTTTTTATTTCCCCGAGGACACATGGCCCAGTAGATTGAAGCGTTAGCTGGAAACAGTAACTTGACCCAAATTGTTGTGAGTTCAATACCTGGCTACAACAGCGGTGAACAAATATCTTAGAGAGTTGTGTTAAATGGAGATAACGGAGACATCTAGAAGCAGCATGACTCATGGAACGAAAACAATCTAACCTTCTTATAGAAATAATGTGTTCAATTCAAAATTCCAATTACCTGAAGAAGTTCGGAGCGTATCACGAGTGAAACGTCGTAAATATGGCAACAAAATTGAGGAAAACAGTCCAAACCACATAAATCGCGTAAATATTTACAATACAACATCTCAGAAATATAGATAAGTCCTGAAGAAGGCCGAATCTCACGACGGCCAAAACGACGTGAATATGGGAACAAAGATGAAGACAACAGTCCTAACAATGTAATAGTGTAAAAATTACAATACCTCATCCCAGAAATAGACAGATCCTGAGGAAAGCCGATGCTCCAATGGCCGAAACGTCGTGAATATGGCAACAAAGGTGTTCTTACCTTTGTTGCCATATTCACATAATAAATCTTTGTAGCTATCACTGGGAAGACTTTTTATCTTGGACGCCTGTTGGCCCTAGAGTTTATGGCAAAGTTCAAAAGAAACTCTTATGCTTATGCCATCGCTAAAGTTACTCGAAGATTGATCAGTTCTTTGTATGACTCCCGTTGATGCCTAACCCTTGCTGCCAGGTTAAGTCATTACACGTGTCGGACAGTGTTAATATCATCACAATCTTTTGTAGTGTTGGAGTTAGCTTTTTTTTCTTGTCAAGATTTAAATCTACCATCCGCCCGTGCATTGAATACTGCTGCCATATCTGGTCGGGTGCTCCTGCTATCCACCTAGGGGTCCTTGACAAAATCCAACTGAGAATCTGTTATGTGAGAGATCCCGTCTTGGCAGCTCAGATACAGCCACATTCTCACCGGTGCAATGTGGCTTCCCTGTGTCTCTTCTACAAATACTTTCACGGCTCTGCTCCGAGGAACTTAACTCACTGGTGCCCCCTATATATGAATTTACTCGAGCCACAAGATTAGCAACTAGGGCTCACCCTTTTACTGTGAAACCAATAAGATGTAAAAACAAATTCTACTCCATCAGCTTCTTTTCTTGCACTTCCCGCCTGCGGGAATTCCCTTCCATTTACTTGCTTTCCCGACAGCTATAATCTCCAAGAATTTAAATGTAAAGTCAATAGTTATCTCCTATCTTACTAACCTGAATCCACTCTCTCATGCTCCCTTCTCATCAGTATTCTCATCCTTCTCTTACCCACTTCCTGACACCTCCTTAACCTGTCACTCTTTTTCATAACTTTCCTTCTATGTAAACCCCTGCAAAACAGTGGTAGTAAAATGCCTTGCTTGGAGCAATATGATTATAAAAAAAAGAAAGATAGATAGATACCCCGACAACTACAATCACCAAGAATTCAAATGTAAAGTCAATAGTCATCTCCTATCTCACTAACCTGCATCCTCTCTCTCATGCTCCTTTCTTCATTCACTCCACCTGTCATCAGTATTCTTATCCTTCTCTTAACCATTTCCTGACACCCCCTGTAACATGCCACTCTTTCTCATAACTTTCCTTTTATGTAACCCCCTGCAAAACAGTGGCAGTAAAATGCCTTGCTTGGGGCGATATGATTATAAAAAAAAATTCTAAATTATTATAATGTGGATATATAGTGGGGGATCAATTCTACATTACAATCAATATATAAACTGATCCCTCACTTTATGGCCGCATATAATCTTTCTCTTACCCACTTCCTAACACTCCTATAACATGTCACTCTTTTTATCATAATTTTCCTCCTATGTAACCCCCTGCAAAACAGTGACAGTAAAATGCCTTGCTTGGGGCGATATGATTATACATAAAAAAAAAAGATTTGAACATTCTACGGTACGTTCAATTTCGGAAAAACATGAAATTTGAATGAGCTCAATTGTTTGAAAAAATGTTTTTTCCTGTATAAATATCCTGTATTTATTCGACGAAAAATAAAACTTGAATCAAAATTAACGATGTTCTTAGCTTTTCTGATAAAAACGCCGACAAGTATATATAAAAATACGCAATATAGTTTTATTCTTTTTCCTTCTCACTTCGGTGACGTGGTTTGTGTGGAGTAAAGGTTTGGTCGGAGGTAGGCACGGGCGCATAAAAGGAATAGTTGACTGTTGCGTTCGTCTTCCCTTCTCTCTTGTCTCTGATCTGAACTGAACACAATTGTCTGTCCGTCTATTAAATAGGCAAGCCTCGCTCGACACGTGGCACTTTCGTCCTGCATTTTGTTTATAACTCGAGTGCTTATTTCCTTACACTCGACTTCATCTGTTTATCAAAACAAAAACCAGCCTGCCACCTAGATTTTTGCACTCTCTGACATTTCAAAACAATATGTATTTTCTTTTAAATTTTGCCAGCTTTGCGTCGTTTAATCTAAAATACACTTCTGATGAAAATTATACACCGTAGTAATAAAATATATAACAAAAAAGTCTACTTTGCGATTTTACGCACCCTACTAAAATAAACTGTACTTTATACCCAGTTCCTGTTTGCACTTCTTTCGAAATGGCTATGTTAGAGGCTGTAACGGACGGACTAACGCAAGTCATAAAATATTATATGTACATAGTTTATTAAAAAATATTATATACGAATTTTCATAGAAAAAATTGTAGTGCATTAGTGTTGCCTTATATTATGTATGTACATATATTTGTGATGATTTGTTTTTTGATCGATACTCATATTTAAGTAAATATTCTGTTTTTAATTAAACAGTATTATATATTTATATCTTCTGGCCTGATTATTTACGATAATTTTTTTGTTACGAAATTGTGTGTCATTCGGCAGGATTCGAACCTGCGACCCCTATCCACATAGGGGAAGCTACTATTTCATCTGGCAAAGTCTTAGACCGCTCGACCTCGAATGATCCCCAGTCTAAACGAGGTTTTAATCAAGCCTATATAACAATTTTCGATTCATCGCAACAACCATATCTACTCTGAAATGTATCGTAATGTCAACATGTTACGGAAATTAACGAAGGTTAACGAAACTTGGTTATAAACAACCGACAATTTGAAATGATTTGTTTGGACATAATTTTTGATTATTTCCCCTATGTGGATAGGGGTCGCAGGTTCGAATCCCGCCGGATAACACACATTTTATCGTAAATAATAAGGCCAGTAGATATAAATATATAATACTGTTGAATTAAAAACAGAATATTTACTTAAATATGAGTATCGATCAAAAATATTGTTCAAACAAATCATTTCAAATTGTCGGTTGTTTATAACCAAGTTTCGTTAATCTTCGTTAATTTCCGTAACGTATATTTGTATATATATATATATATATATATATATATATATATATATATGTTGTTTTCACTACGGTTTGGAATTCCGAATTTTTTTTCATTGACTGATTGACGCTGAAGACTAAAAAAAAATCTACCGTAATATTTAGCCCACAACTAGGGAGAGGAAAAACGGATTCTTTCCTTTATCAAGGTTATGTTCGAGGAAAAAATCGGATGCGTACATCTATGAGTGCCTGTTTAACTGCCTAATAGTCATTCACGAATTCAACTAAAACGAAACAAAATTAATCTAACTGCAAACGAACGAAACTAGGAAATGTAATCTAAAAAAAAGAAGATCCTAGGTATACCAACTCTAACACCAATTCAAGCAGTCTGCGTTCTAGCTTTTAAGAAGTTGAGCTCGGATTCTTGTCTGAAACGGACCCTACTTTCCAGAAGTTGACCTCATATACCTGTCTGAAACGGATCCTAATTTCCAGAAGTTGATTTCGTATTCTTGTCTGAAACGAACACGAGTTTCCAGAAGTTGAGCTCGTATTCATGTCTCAAACGGACCCTAATTTCCAGAATTCGATCTGGTATTCCTGTCTGAAACGAATCCTAATTTCCAGAAGTTGACCTCATATTCCTGTCTGAAACGGATCCTAATTTCCAGAAGTTGATTTCGTATTCTTGTCTGAAACGAACACGAGTTTCCAGAAGTTGAGCTCGTATTCATGTCTCAAACGGACCCTAATTTCCAGAATTCGATCTGGTATTCCTGTCTGAAACGGATCCCAATTTCCAGAAGTTGATTTCGTATTCTTGTCTGAAACGAACACGAGTTTCCAGAAGTTGAGCTCGTATTCATGTCCCAAACAGACCCTAATCTCCCGTGTATGTGTTTACGCGTAGCACTTATCCATAGTACCACATTCGTCATTGCATCGTCCCCGCATGAACATACTGTAATCTTCGATCGAATATCAGAGAGGCTTGACATCCTCACCGAATTTACTTCGGTCAGCTTTCACATATGCGGTAACTTCAATGTTTACCACAAATAGTGTCTAGTCAACTCGAACAAAACCGATAAAGGAAGCAGATATGACAGAGACTTTTCTAACTAACCCAGATCCTTGAAGAACTCATCCGAATCTCCGAAGCAGCGAAACAGCTCGAACTTCTTTCGACACTCTGTCCTGAATAATAGTTACCAAAATTTTTACCTCTCATAGGCCCGTCAGTCCATTTCCGAATCAGTTTTCAGACAGGTTCAAACCAATAGAATTCCGGAGTTTACCACTTCATAGAACGGTTTTTTCGCTATGCGAAGTCTGACTGGAACTACTTCCTACATGATGCCAAATCCGAAAACCAAGGAGGATAATCCCTAAATATATCTAACTAATATAAAATATTAAAGAGATAAAGAAAAAGCTCAATGGATATGATCCAAATCATTATGATATACAGGAGTGAAAACTCATACCTAAAGCGATTATAAATCCTGATTGATTTTGACAAGCGAGTAAGCGTCTATTTCTTGAGTTCACAAAACCCATTGTATATTTTGCGATTTGAAAAAATTGGCGTTTACTCGCTTGTCAAAATAAATCAGGATTTATAAACGCTTTAGATATGTGCTGAGTTTTCTCATATACATATATATATATATATATATATATATATATATATATATATATATATATACTAGCAGTATAGCCCGGCGTTGCGCGGGTGTAATGAAAGCTTTAAAACTAATCAATGGTCCTGGAGCTCAGACTCTTTGGACGTTAGCACGAAAGACTAAAAAGCAATAGTTGTTTCCAGTTAAAGCGAAACCGAGACTGAAAAAAAAATGAATGGATGTAAGTCAAATTTTAATTTCCTGATATCGATATCAAATAAGGCTTTTTCGTCGTAAACTGAATTTTGAAGACCAAATAAGTTCTCTGAGTAAATGGTATCATGGCTGAGACTAAGAACTACAATTATACCTACTTAAAGACAAACCCAAAGCAAAAACTAAAATAAAAGAGCTGCAAAAAATACAGACATACAAGCAGATAAACAGACACAGACACAGACACAAACATCTTGCCTTATATATATAAGATAAATATATATATATTATCGATTTTCTGCACTATTGTAAGAACTGCAACCTTGAAACTTCTGAATATCGTTTCTTATGTCTTTGTCTATGAGTGTATCAAATTTGATTAAAATCGGACCATTCCTTCCGTAACCCGATTTTTTCGATTATCAATTTTCGATATTTATCCGGGGTACCTCGACACAAAACTAGCTAAGAACACTTGCAGACGCTTATAGTACAACTGTGTACATTTTCAAGAAAATCAGTTCAGCCGTTTCTGAGTCTATATGTAACGGACACACACACACACACACACACACACACACACACACACACACACAGACAACGTTCCATTTATAAATAAGTTTCTATATATATATATATATATATATATATACACAAACCAACCATCCGTCCGTGCATAGAATACTGCTGTCATATCTCTCATTCCTAATATGACGGAAGGTCATCTTTCAAACTTTTTTAAACATGCTGTCTCCAAAACTGCTACCGCAAAAACTTCTGGTTCCAAATCTGCTACTCTAATCTCCGGATGGATCCTTTCTAGAATGACGTGCTTTATACCAGCAAAACTAAAGAGTCAGCCCCTTTTTTAGCCCCTGAGTCCACTTGACAATCCCTTCCTATTCTATTCACGAGAAAGCAGTTCCACCCAAACAAATTCTTCCCGCCAACCATTTCCCTGTTGAACATTTATCTAAGGGGGTGTTTCTCCGATCACTACAACTTTACAACCAGTTCAAGTCTAGAATTAACTGTTCCTTTCCTCTTCTCTCCATATAAATTATCATTTGAAATAATCCTTCTCAACCAGAGGACCCGGGCCTTCTATATGTTAAACGTTGTTATAACAAAATGTCTGAGTGGGTGTTAGATTTATTTTTCTTTTAAATTGTTTTGGAAATGATACTAAATATTTTAGTATTAGGGATAACTAATTTCTTTACAAATTTTGTAGAAAACTTTTGTTAGTCAAAAGGCTGATGCGTTTTGCGTTGTTAAAGTTAGAAGTGCGATCGGCTGTGTCTAGATCTATCTAAATAGCGCTTCTAATTTCAAGAAGACAAAATTCATAAGCCTACTGTTTAACATTGTATCTAATAAAACTGTAAAGAGAGAAAAATGTTACATAAATATACCATTTGTATATTGTATTTCTCTATCACTGATATTTATCACTTTCAAATAAGCGCATATCTAATACATAAATAATATAATATATATAACAGTTTATTTTCTCGCACTTCCCACCCATGGAACTCCCTTTCATATACTTGCTTTCCTGACGGCTGCAACCTTCAAGAATTTAAATACAATGTCAATTCCCATATCTTATCCACTTGGCCCCTGTCTTTTCTACATCACCTCGTATATCTTGTTGTTTTTCTTTCCCTTTACCCTCGCAACTCTCTTCACTTCTGTGGTCAATCCTTTACTTGCCCTTTCTCTGACACCCTCTGTAACTGGTTCGTCTTACTCTTTACTCTCCTCCTGAGTAAACTTTTATCCTTATGTAGCCTCCTGGGCATCAGTGGTGGTACCGCCTTGCTTGGGGTGAAACGATTAATATATATATATATATATATATATATATATATATATATATCCGAGTGAATACAGAACGAAGAATTTTTGATGAGACATTGAAGTTTCAAATGTACCTTTATAGTGGATATATATAAAAAACATTATGTACATGTTCTAAAATATAATATAATATATATATATCAAGGTTTCGATAAGATTGATTTTCCTTGATGTAGTTGCAAACGCACAGCAATTTATATACAGGCCAGTAAAGGTAGGTTTATAATAAATACTTGTAAGAAAGCCCCCTCTACTACGCTCAACAAGAACGTCCAGAAAGGCAAACAATTGTTTAATTACTTACTTTCTGGTCATAATAAGGTTAGACCAGTGCACATTTGTCTTAAAAATTGTTCAATGCAATTATATTGTAGAACCTTTGAATATTTTCTATTTGTAAAAAGTTACTACACGATCTAGGTTTCTACCCTGAGTGGTGTCTTCAGGCGATTTGCAAAAACGTATTGAAAATCGCTTGAAGACACCACTTATGATAGAAACCTAGGTCGTGTAATAACTCGTTTACAAATGGAATATATATATATATATATATATATATATATACAGGAATTGTCTCTCAACCAATCTCAAGTGGAACGACTGCATCGAATCTATAGCTGCATCTACTGTTAAGAGATTTGTGTTACTCTGTCGGACCAGAAAGTTTTTCTTGTCAGAATCTATTTTGCACATTTATAAATCTACCATTCGTCCGTGCATTGAATACTCTTGACATATCTGGTTGGGTGCTCTTGCTATTCATACCGAGGTTCACTACAAAATCCAGTGGATGATCTGCAATATAATCGATCCTGACTTAGCAGCTCGGGTTTAGTCATTTCCCCATTGGCGATATGTGACTTCCCTCTGTCTTTTCTACTAATATTTTTACGATTTCTGCTCTGACCACCTTCTTTCCCTAGTGACCACATGAATTTACTCTTCCTACTAGATTAGCATCAAGGCCCCACCTTTTTACCGTCAAAATAGCAACATTTAAGCGCCACATCAACTCCAATATTTTCTTTTCTCGCACTTTCCGTCTGTGGAATTCCCTTTCGTATACTCGCTTCATTGATGGCTACAATCCTAAAAGTTTCAACGTAACGTTGCTATATTCTATCTCCTCTAACTACCATCTCCAGATCACAAATTCGTGTTATCCTTTCTTCGGCATTTTATGTATCCTGTTTTTTATTCTCGCTGTAACCCCTGCTCTTCAGTAGATATCCTGCTTTGCTTAAGTTGAAGTGATTATTTTTTAAAAAAGTGTATGTGCGTGTGCGTAATGACGTTCTTAATTCTAGGATCTAAGGGCAGAGATTAAACTGATGGAGTTTAAGTTTCATTCACCTTCCTAAATCCGATATATCTCTTATCCATTCCTTGGCATCCCTTGGTTTTTCTTTTACTGTAACCCCCTGCCCACCAGTGGTAATCTTGCCTTGCTTAGGGTGAAATAATAATAATAAAAAAGTGTGTGTGCGCGCGTGTAATGACATTCTAGGATCTAAGAGCAGAAATAGACTGATGGAGATGTAACTGTCATGTGATACAAAGCACTGGGGAGAGTTGTGTAAGTTTAACGATGAACTCGAGTGTTTACACAAGCATAAAGTCAGAAATCATCAAGTCATTAAAAATGCTATCAACGATTTGATTGGTTCTCTGTTCACAATTAAAATATCATCAACTCCCTCCGTTGAAGCGAGTGTGTGGGTGGGGATGACAACTTCTCGCTTGGAAATGGGAGCGTAGACAGAATAATATTTTTTATCGCAGTCAGACAATTCGTAACCATGGCATTAGCTTTGAACAAATGCTAGGCAATTTCTTTTCCTTTCACTGGCTTTGGGAGGGGCTAACAAGAGAAGGGCTGTTAAGAGCTACAAGGGATAAGGATCTCCGGGAAGCCATGATCGCCTACGTCCTGAAGGGACATGGCACATAGAAAAACAAGAACAGAAGAAAGGATGTTAAGAGCTGCAAGGGATGGGAAGATGTGGAACGCCATGATCCCCAACGTCTTGAATGGACACGGCACATAGAAGAACAAGAACAGAAGAAAGAGTGTTAAGGGCGACAAGGAATGAGAAGATGTGGAAGGCCATGATCGCCTACGTCCTGAAGGGACACGGCACATAGAAAAACAAGAACAGAAGAAAGGGTGTTAAGGGCTACAAGGAATGAGAATATGTAGAAGGCCATGATCGCCTACGTCCTGAAGGGACACAGCACATAGAAAAACAAGAACAGAAGAAAGGGTGTTAAGAGCTACAATGGATGGGACCCTAACAGGTGCTACCACTCGGGGTCAGGGTCGACATGGAAAAAACAGCAATTAAGAGGTGGTTCCATGCTCCTCGCAACCTCCTAATCAGAGGCTTACTGCCTGATGTAGTTTACCGTCATGGCCAGAACAAGTACATCAATGTTCGTAATATATGATAAAAAACACATTTTAAATAACAAATATTTATTTTAAAACAAAATCGCCTTTCTTAACCAAATGCTTCCATAAAAATCAAATAAATCACATGGATCAAAGTTCAGCAGTTAAATGTGGTAGACTACAGACTGATTGGTCCCGCTTCGTTTTCCGTTGGTCTGCTATCAATTTGGCTTTCTGATCACGAGGGACGTTGAATAAAATGGGCGATTGGGAATTTATTTTCATAAATCGGTCACTATGACTTGTATGTCATCACTCAACAATTCTCTCAGCCTAAATATCGAGTCGCCAGAAACTTGCGTCAAGCACAGGTAAAAATCGCTTATAACGGATTGGTTGACAGCAGTTGTTATCTGATAAAAAGAAATTTATTCAGTGGTTTTACTTATTTTGCAAGATACCTTTCTTGTGCAGTTCGGTCGAAATATATCTTCGAGTACTTTTGGCTTTTACAAAAAAATGGCACGCATCCTTTCTGCCTGTGAGGCGGTGGTGGACTTTGAAACCGTACAAGGGACGACGAATTGTTGGCCTCCGATCGACCGAAGGCACCTTTTGCGAAAAATCGTGATTATCACGACTAGGACAGGAAATGAAAACTTCTTGGAGTGTTCTTCAAGATAGCAATCTCATTGTGGCCGACAGAAGCCGAAAAGACGATGGCAGACGCCTTAGTCAGCTACTAGAATAGAAATTATATAAGCAATGGCTAACCTCCGAAAAAAGCCGGAAGATGAATGCATTTAAATGAACTTGTAATAAATAACTGGCTGACTATTCTTGTTTCTGTTTCTGGTGCTTTCATTCTCCCAAGAATCTATCTATCTATCTATCTATCTATCTATCTATCTATCTATCTATCTATCTATCTATCTATCTATCTATCTATCACAGTCTGTTGATATCTATCTATCTATCTATCTATCTATCTATCTATCTATCTATCTCATTCTTCTTCATTCTATTTCTATCTCTCTATCTTATTCTATTCATATCTATCACAGTCTGTTGTTATCTATCTATCTATCTATCTATCTATCTATCTATCTATCTATCTATCTATCTATCTATCACAGTCTGTTGATATCTATCTATCTATCTATCTATCTATCTATCTATCTCATTCTTCTTCATTCTATTTCTATCTCTCTATCTTATTCTATTCATATCTATCACAGTCTGTTGATATCTATCTATCTATCTAAATATGTTGCATCTAAGTATGATCTATCTATCTATCTATCTATCTATCTATCTATCTATCTATCTATCTATCTATCTATCATAATCTGCTTATATCCATGTGTGCATACCTCAATTTTTTCAAATTATCTATCTGCTTCATTCTATTAACGTCTATGTGTGTGTTAGCCTTAGTATTTGAAAATTTCTATCTGTCCATTCGAGTATGCTCATCAATATCTATCTATCTATCTATCTATCTATCTATCTATCTATCTATCTATCTATCTATCTATCTATCTATCAATCTATCTATCTATCTATCTATCCTTATAATTGTTCATATCTATCTATCTATCTATCTATCTATATATCTATCTATCTATCTATCTATCATAATCTGTTTATATCCATGTGTGCATACCTCAATTTTTTCAAATTATCTGATTCAATTAACGTCTATCTATGTGTGTGTTAGCCTTAGTTTTTGCACATTTCTATCTATTCGTTCGCGTATGTTCATAAATATCTATCTATCTATCTATCTATCTATCTATCTATCTATCTATCTATCTATCTATCTATCTATCTAAATCATATCATATATGTATAGTTAACTAGCAATTTACTTTTATACATGGCCAGAAATTGTATACTATCTCATTTTATGCTTCATTATGGAAAATATTTTTATAAAATAAATTACTTAATCCATTTTCACTCACGAAAAACAATATTATTCATCCCTGTATTATAAATGTATCACTGGTTCTAAATTCAAGGAATACCGTTGCTGTGAATGAGTGTAAGATCAAAGAGGCTGATAATTTCAAATATCGCTGGCAGAGCAGCAACTATTGCAAAATTTTGTGAAGCCGTAGAAATACATGCAGTTTAATTAAATATTTTCTAAAGATTCTAAAAAATTTGTGCAAATTGGGTTACTGGAATGCTTACAAATTCCATGAACGAGTAGATGGTCGTTATACCCCCGAGCGGTTCTCCAATGTTACTCAGTTGAAAGATGCAACTCACACCAAGACTACTTTACGTGGTGGCTATACACTATCTTGCAAAGACAAAATTTTATGATTGGAAAGAAAAAGAAAAAAAAAGGAGCAATGAAGACTTGATATTCTTTTCTGAATAACCATTTCGTTCATTAGGAAATTTATTTTAATTAGCTCCCCGTTATTGTTGCACGGTGGAGTCACGGAGGAGGTGCACTGGCATAATGGATATACGGCTCAGATTGAGGAACCGGTGAATCAAGTTCGAATTCCAGTCGCGTCCATTGCATCCACTTGGGAAAGGTATGAATCCAACTTTTCTCTCCCCAGCTATGAGTAAACAGTTAGACAGACTCGGTTCTACGTCCTTGTGTGGCAAGGACAAAGAACGTTCAAACCAGTATGTAGCCCCGGCGAAGCAGCTGAAGGATCGTTCGTATTGTTTCGACAATCCAGTCGAAGGTCGGCTCCTCTTAATGTCCCAGCAGTAGTAACGCGGAATTTTCAAACACTCTTTTTAAAATATTAGATATATCGTTTTATACTTAATTGTCTATTTCTTTATTACATAATAATTTTTTAGAATAAATAAATATGAAAGAAAAATACAAAACAAAACAAAGGGCTTCATTTTCAAAAATCAAACTGAAAGTTAAATACCTCGAAAATTTGCATGTATAAAAGTAGATTTCATTTTATTTTCAGTTGTATAGTTCAAAAAACAATTATCTATTTTTCTCCTTCCAAGCAATGACTAAGAACGTTACTGGGATCTTTGCATACGTTTCTACCATAATTGTTACAAAGAGGTTTATAGTCATGTCCTTGAAAATTACACAAATATTAACAATTATAACTAAAATTTGTATTGGTTAAGCATCTCACCTTGCAGAGTCTTATTTCAGAAAAAACAATATGGCCTTCGCTTCTTTAGATTAACAGCTGATGAATTTACGATTATTGCTAACAAAGTCTATCATGATTAAAATAAATATGTTGAAGTTTGTTGTGGTGTAGTTTTCGCACTGAAAGTTATAATCGTGCTATGTCGGTTGCTAAACAACTTAACGCACCCAAAATGTTAGGAACTTGGTAATCCTCTACTGTAAGCTGACTCCTTAGTATTCGACTAACTACCGACTAATATCAACTGCCTAGTAGTTCTACTGAACTTCAATAGAACTCTAATTAAATCTCTAGAACTTCCCAAGAACATCTTATTAATATAGGAAGGAGAGTCTATTATCTGAGGAATGGGTGTGTTTCACCAAAACAAAGTTCGAGTTGTTGCTTTGAAAATCTCAAGAGCACAAATGTTTTTGAGATTTTCAAAAGAAGACCGGTTTGCCAAATCCTGACAAATCAGGATTTGGCAAACCGGTCTTCTTTACAAGTATTGATTCAAGCTTTTTCCCCTAATAGCGAAATGAGAATTGTCCTAAATGGCCACTCTTCTAGATCTTTTTGTGCTAATGCAGGTGCCCACTCTCGGGGCTATATATTTGGACTAAATCTTTTATAAGTTTTCATCAACAACATTTCTGATGATATCAGCTCTGCAAATTAGTATATTCTCGATGACACAAACATTTACTCTTGTTTCGATAATAAGGCTTACCAGTTTGAGGAGGTGAAATTGGCAGATGATCTAAAAATTACCTGTAGTTTATTGTCCACTGGAGCAATAAATGAATTGTTCATTTTAGCGCTTAGAAAACGAAACTTCTGTCTATTAATCATCTGAAAGACCCCTCCTTGTCTTCCATCAGCATGGCTGATACTAACCTCTATGACTATTTCCTTTTTTTTTTTTCATGTTCCTCCATACATAGTATCTCCTTGCGTCTTAGTGACTTCATTGCCTTTCTTTGGGTGATATAATTTTTAAAAAGACAATGAGGTTACCGGATAGAGGTATATTCAGAAAAGGCCAATGCAGGTCCGGTTTAGACTAGAGAAAAATAAAGCAGACCAGATAAAAAAAAGAAGGCAGCTGTCTGTTTTGTTTTCCCTAGAGGAAAAAAATAATAGAAATAGGTACAGTTTTTATTAGAGAAAAAAAAAGACAAACGTAGGTCTGGTTTTGCACGAGTGTCAAAAAGCGAAATTTAGATG
Organism: Ascarosepion bandense; assembly: GCA_037127315.1. Taxonomy (NCBI): domain Eukaryota; kingdom Metazoa; phylum Mollusca; class Cephalopoda; order Sepiida; family Sepiidae; genus Ascarosepion; species Ascarosepion bandense. The sequence continues at coordinate 6,053,546 of JBBBDQ010000532.1, read as the reverse complement.
TATTTTACAGAATCATCAACATGAACAGACAATCTCTCTCTCTCTCTCTTTATATATATATATATATATATATATTTGTGTATTTAGGCAGCAATTTTTTTAGACATGTCAGATTAAATAAATTGCAAAACATTGACAGACAGCAGACAACTTATTTTTAATAAAATTCGTTCATTCTCATGTATAATGGGGTATTATAATTGAAAGATGTCAGAAATGAGCTGAAACGTTGACAGATGTAATTATCATTCATTTCTCAATGTTCCCAAGTACTTTCAATCTCTTTCCGAGATCATCTTCAGGGATGTGAGTTATGGTATCAAAAAATTCTCGAGACAATATTCATTAAGACACTTAAGCCGTCAATTAATAGAATCAGCTATGAATATTGTAGTAATGTTCTAAAGTGTTTGTAAAAGGAACAGTGTTTTCATGCTTTAACATGTGCATAACCATGACATCTTTTTTTTTAATCGTTTCACCCCGGGCAAGGCGTAAATGCCACTGATGTGCGGGGGGCTACATAACTGAAAGAAAATTAATTAGAGGAGGGAGAAGAGGATTACAAACCAATTAGAAAGAAGCAATAGAAAGATGAAAATGCAGGTGTAATGACAGTTGCAAGGGGGGAGAGAAAGGGAAGGATATACGGGGTGGGGGAATGGCTAGAGTCAAGTGGTTATTAGATGAGTATTGACATTGCATTTAAATTTCTGGAGGTTGTAGCCGTCAGGAAAGCAAGAATATGGGAGCGAGTTCCACATGAGGGAAGTGCGAGAGAAGAAGCTGCAGAAGTATTACAACATACAAAAAATTCCATATCGGTTAATTTTTACGTTCTAATAAACGCAAGCAATTTGTCAACCGTTATATTTGAAGCAGAAAAAAATGTACAGTAATTTTTAGCAACACGGTTTTGCAGTTATTTTTTATTTCCTTGCTTGGAACGATATGATTATAAAAAACAAATTTAATGCACAAGTTTATTTAAAGCACACAGAATTCTTAAGATTTACAGTGTTCATTTTCTTTCGGAAGCAACAACCTGAGATGATTTAGAAGCTTCAAAAATAATAATTTTGATGTCGTGGCTAGTGATAGACAATACTTTCAGTGTGATGTTTCTTACTAAGTTTGTAAGTAAAAATTACTTTTAATGAAAAATCAGCGAGAACTTATTCAAGGGTTTATTAAAATAAATTTAAATTAAATTTCGAAATAAAATCAAATTAAGTTTGGAAGGAAAATTAAATTAAATTTCGAAATAAAATTAAATTACATTTCGAAATAAAATTAAATTTAGTAATGAATGAAATTTATTCTTTGGATTTTCAGTGATGACAATGTTTTCATTCGTATTTTCACCTTTTTCTTTTTCTTCTGCTGATGATAATGATGCTATTTAAACTGTTACACCTTCCATCCACTGTTAATGAATTTTAAATACCTGGTTGTATTTTGTTAAAGACTTAATCTATCTTTCATAAGCACAGGTCTACCATTCGTCAATGCTTTGAATAATCCTGCCGCATCTGGTCTGATATTCCTGCTAAATATATGCAGCTCTGGCCAAAAGGTTTACAACACTATGTAAAAGTATAGTTTCAGACATTTTTGAATACCGAAAGTGAGTGAAACCTTAAATAATCAATAAGATAAGTTTAATTCGCTTCTACGAATTTTAAGTGATTTGCATAGGCGAGTTCTCGACTCTATGAAATGAGAAGGAATATTTTTTTCTGGTGGAAAAAGGAGCGGAGAGGTTGGACCGTATTTTCTTTTTGAACCGCATATTCTGCAGACAGTGAAGTGAAAAGCGACGCAGAGAGAAGAGATCAAGCAGTAATTCTTTTTTTTAATCACATTATTCATTCTGTACATCTAATTGTGATTCAAATGAGAAAAAGTCATTGTTACGAATCCAAACGATCTGCAATCGTTGCTTTACACAAAGTCGGTCTTAGCTGTCGTCAGATTGCCAAACAGGAGCAGGTTGATGACCGACTTAGTTTGTCTGATCGACAGACCAGTAATAATCCGTTACTGAAGGCATGGTCCAGCAGTGCTGTGGAAGCTTCAGATCGCACAATACGGCGGCGTTTGTTGACGAAAGGATTGATGTCAAAAAGGTCTGCAGGAAAGACATTTTTGACACGAAAAAAATATAAAAGATCGACTAAATTTCTGTTGAATTCATAAAAGTTGGACTGCAGATAAATTTAAAAAAAGGTGATTTTCTCTGATGAATCAGCTTTTAGCTGCTTTACTAACAATGAATCAATTCGTATAAGAGGACGACTCGGTGAATGATTCCACCCTGATTGTGTGGTATCCACAATCAAGAACCCGGACCTCGTTCATATTTGGGGGTGCTTCTCTTTTCATGGCGTCGGAGAATTAGTGATTGTACCCAAAGTTACGTCAATGAACAAGGAATGGTATATGGACACTATCAAAAATAGACTACCACAATTTTTGATAGAACCCTACCCTGATCGAGATGCGATGTTTCAACATGATGGTGCACCTTGCCATAAAGCAGAAGCTGTGACGAAGTGGTTCAAGGACAATAACTTAAGAGTTCTGCAAAACTGGCCTGGTAATTCACCTGATCTTAATCCCATCGAAAATTTATGGTCCATTCTGGAACCAAAGGTGTGTAAAGCTGCTCCAACAACAAGAATTGAAATTGAAGCTGTCCTACAAAGATGTTGGACTTCTATCAGATCTTACTCTTTAAAATCACTAATTGAGTCTATGCCAAAGCGAATAAAACTTGTTCTTAAAAATAGAGGTAGGTACATAAAGTATTGAATTTAACATAAAAATTTAACATACGTCATAATAAATATTTTTTACTTGAAATAGTTTAAATTATTATTTTAAAATGCTAAAGCAAAAATAGTTGTTTTGTTATCGATAACTCGGATTTTTTATGGTGTTGCAAAACATTTGGCCAAAGCTGTATATAAAATTTCAAAGAACCTGTGATATTATTGGTCCTGACCTGGCTTCTCGAATATAGTCACTTTCCTCACCGTCGTAATATAGATTCCCTGTGACTTTTTTTTATATAAATAATATGATAAATGTTCTGTCGTACCTAGACTGCATGAATTTAAGTTCGTTACTAGATTTGACTTCAAGATTTCATAAGTTTAGACTCAAACTGGTTAGATGGAACCGTAGGTTCTATGCTAAATGTTTCTTTTCTCGTACCTCTCACTAGTGGAACTCGCTTCCGCTTCTTGCTTTCCAGTCAAGTTTTTCTTGTATTCTTTCAAACTGAGTAACCATCTGCGTCTTAATGGCTTAGTGATTAACAAAGAAAGAGTCTGGAAAACATCACATGACTAACGGAGGTTTTATGCTGCTGCTTTCTTCATCTTGGAATTATTTCGAACTTTTATTCTTATCTTGGTTTCGACCAAGGCAGGATGTGCGTTGTGGTGCTGTGGATATCGGCTCAAAACAAGAAATCGGGAAGCCGAGTTCGAATTCCAGTTGAAGTCTCTGCATTCATTTACGCGCAAATACCATTAGGAAAGGTATTAATCTGTCTCTTCCCTCCAGTTATGCGTCAAATCACGGGATAGATTGGGTTCTATAGTCTTGGCTGGCAACCAGTCTACCGCAGAAAGCAAGGGCAACCTACTTCTGCCCAGTCAGTCATGTCTATTTCGAGACATGATCGCCCAAGCGTGTATCACGTATAGCACGTAACTGACTGAATATAATAGTTGGAATAAAGATTAAAACTTCTACTGGCCATGAAGTGGAGGATCAGTTTTCCATTGTTATGAAGTAATAAATAGGTCCCCCACTAATTACTACTTATTAATATAATACATCTCTTCACTTAACAGGACAGATTGGGTTCTATAGCCTTGGTCGGCAACCAGTCTACAGCAGAAAGTAATGACAACCTACTGCGGGATAATCTTCTGCCCAGTCTGTCATGTCTCTTTTAGGACATGATCGCCCAAAGCGTGTATCACGTATGGCACTTAACTGACTGACTGAATATAATAGCTGGAAACATGATTAAGGCTTCGACAGGGCATAAAGTGGGGGATAGATTTCCTATTGTTTTGAAGTAATAGACTGATCCCCCACTAATTACTTCATAATAATATAGTACATCACTTCGCCCATCTAGTTATGAGTCAAATAATAGGACAGATTATGTTCTATAGCCTTAGTCATCAACCAATCTACCGCAGAAAGTAATGGCAACCTACTGCGGGATAATTTTCTGCCCAGTCACTCATGTCTTCTTCGAGACATGATCGTGTATCCCAAAGGGCACTTAACTGACTGACTGATCCTCTGGTTATCATCAATTGGCTGATGTGAATTATCTTGTTGATTATTGCGAAATAACCAGTAAAATCAATTATTCATCTTTGATGTTGATCTAAAGGTTGAACTCATGACATTTAGTTGATACTAACACATGTATAAGCAACTATTATATCCACAAGGCCACCACCCCGAAAGACTTTAGTGGTGTATTTTTGGAGCCTTTTGTATTCAGTGTCAGGTGGATTTTGACAACTTGAATATGTTAGTCGGTTCGTGTCACTTATCATAATTTGTTTTGTTTTTTTCTGAGATAAGTAATTTTCAGTAAGCTTGGAATTATTTCGAACTTTCGTTCTCATCTTGGTTGATATAGGTGTGATAATAGGCACAACGTTTCAACCAAGTACTCTTTGGTCATCATCAGGTGTCCATAGATTGGCTGATGTGGATTATCTTCTTGATTATTGCGAAATATCTTGAGGAATCAGTTATGGTTCTTTCACGTTGGATTTGGTTCGCCATTACAAGATCCAAGGATGGAACTCATGACCATTATATGATACTAACACATGTATTAACCAACTACTATATACACTAAGCCACTGTCCCGATTAATGGTGTATTTTTGGAGCCTTTTATATTCAATGCCAGATGAATTTTTGACAACGGTTGCTTTCCTGTTGGTTAGATGAAAAGTCTCGTTAAAGTCATAATACTATCTAAACTTATTTATAACTTTGTGTGTGCGTGTGTATGTGTGTGTGTACGTGTCTGTGTGTGTGTCCATTACCTAATGACTCCGAAACGGCTGAATCGATTTTCTTGAAAAATTACACAGTTGTACTATAAGAGTCTGCGAGTGTTCTTAGCTAGGTTTTGTGTCGAGGTACCCCCGATAAAAAATCGAAAATAGAAAAAATTGGGTTATAGAAGGAGTGGTCCGATTTTAATCAAATTTGATACACTCATAGACAAAAACATAAGAAACGATATTCAGAAGTTTCAAGGTTGTAGTTCGATAATATATATATATATATATAACGCAAGATGTTTGTGTGTGTGTGGATCTGTTTATCTGCCTGTATGTCTGTATTTTTTCAGCCCTTTTATTTTAGTTTTTGTTTCGGGTTGAGTTCTAAGTAGGTATAATTGTAGTTCTTAGTCTCAGCCATGATACCATTTACTCAGAGGACTTATTTAGCCTTCAAAATTCAGTTTACGACGAAAAAACTTATTTGATATCGATAGCAGGAAATCAAAGTTTGACTTACATCCATTCATTTTTCTTTCAGTCTAAGGTTTCGCTTTAACTGGAAACAACTATTGCTTTTTAGTCTTTTGTGTCAACGTCCAAAGAGTCTGAGCTCCAGGACCATGGATTAGTTTTAAAGCTTTCATTACACCCGCGCAACGCCGGGCAATACTGCTAGTTAAATAAATAAATTGAAACTAGCTAAACTATATTTAATCCCAAGCATTATGTACGTATTACTAAGAATAGCTTTCGAAATGATCTTCCTTTATCAGAAAAATTTCAGCTGTTCTTCGTATGATTTTACTTATTAAGAATTATTAAGAATTCCGTGTTATTAAGGATATGCGTTGCGGTGCAGTGGATATCGGCTTGGACCGAGAAATCGAGGAGCCGAGTTCGAATTCCAGTTGAATTTCTTGCATTCACTTACGCACAAATATTCTTGGGATAGTTATGAACCCGTCTCTTCCCTCTAGTTATGGGTTAAACAACAGGATAGATTGGGTTCTATAATTAACTTACTGCGGTATGATCTTCTGCCCAGTTAGTCATATCTCTTTCTAGATATGATCGTTCAAAGAGTGTATCACGTATGGTACTTAACTGACTGATATTAAGAGTGCCAAACACAAATAGTCTTTGAGCGAAGCAAACATTGTCCAATACCTTTCTTCCTCTCCTGATAATTGAAGAAAAGATGATAGCGTTTTTAGAGATTTTTCAGCAAGAATTGATCAATGACAAATCTATTCAAATAGGGGAAATCGATCACACAAGTTTGCTTAATCTGTAACTGATTGTATGTTTTGTTATTTCTCCAAGGTCCCTTTCAATCGTAGTCGGATAATTCTGCAATCCCTTGCGGAAATAAATTTGCACGAACCGGAATATCTTAGTGTCATCGATGCAAGAGCAGAGAACAGTTATTTACCAAAATAACAATAAAAAGTAAGAGGAAATTTTGATTCTGTGTCGACAAGATTTACATTAAACTATTGTTTATAAATCTTTAAATATTCCAAAGATTATGGTCCCCATATGGAATTATGGGTGAAGGAGAATCCTCCAAGAGACTCAAAGTTGGCAGCGTGTGATGCAGTAAGCGTTAGGAATTACGTCCTCTTCGACAACTGGCTGTTGAGAAAGGATATTCTACTTAGAATAGGTGGTGCGACAAAATTTGCATACTAAAAATCTGGGCAGGTATTAGCCAATACTCAGCGTGGGTCTGAGACTGAAGGGGTGATAGAATACTCAGGTGGAATGAAGCGCTTTTGACGTGTCGACGTTTGAAATCTGAGTTTACTTAATTTTAAGGTGGGATCGCCACTAGTGCCGATGGGGGTTCAGTCAGTTAGTAAAGTGCCATACGTGAAACACGCTTGAGCGATCATGTCTCGACTGACTGGGCAGACGATTATCCCGCAGTATCCTTTCTGTGGTAGATTGGTTGCCAGCCAAGGCTATAGAACCCAATCTGTCTTATTTTTTAACCCATAACTGGAAAGAAGAGACGGATTAAAACCTTTCTCAAGGGTATTTCGGCGTAAGTGAATGCAATGAATTCAACTGGAATTAGAAATCGGCTCCCCGATTTCTCGTTTCGAGACGATATCCACTGCACCACAACGCACATCCGAAGAGGGTTGTAGTGAGAGAAAATACTGGCTACGGAAGATTAGATTAAAAATAAACGGGATTCAAGAAGAAAGAAGGTGGTAATTGACGTTTCTTTTAAATATTTGGAGATTGTAGCTATGAGAGAAACAAAGAAACAAAAGGGGTTTCTACGGGTGGTAAGTGTGAGCAAAGAAACTGGTCGGTAGAATTTAAGTTTTTTTTTAACCGTGTCGCTACAAACAAGGCATTTTACTGCCACTGTTGTGCAGGGGGTTACATAGGAGGAATGTTATGAACAGAGAGAGAGAGAGAGTGAGAGAGAGAGAGGTTGCATGGGGTGTCAGGAAGAGATTAGCAGAGGGAAGAGAGTACTGATGAGAGTCGGGTGGACGAGGAGGAATGTTATGAGGAGTAAGAGGTTGCAGGGGGTGTCAGGAAGAGAGTAGGAGAGGGAAGAGAGTACTGATGAGAGTGAGGTGGATGTAGAAAATCATGAGAGGAAGGATGTAAGTTAGTGAGACAGGAGATGATTATTGACTTTACATTTAAATTCTTGGAGATTCTATCTGTCAGGAAAGCAAGAATGCGGAAGAGAATTCCACAGGCGGGAAGTTCGAGAAAAGAAGCTGACAGAGTAGAACTTGCGTTTACAATTTATTATTTCAATGGTAAAAATGGTGGTGCCTTGATGCCACTCTAGTAGCACGCTTCAGTTCGATTTGTCGGGACACCAAGGACAGAAGTTCTTTTCAGCAGTTACCATGAAAATATTTCCAGAAAAGACAGGTGGAAGTAAAATCTCGTCGGTGAGAAAGTGACTGATTTCAAGATACCAATTCAGTATCGAACCTCGAGCTGAAAAGCAGGAGGACCGGATAGATATAGTAACAGTATCCAATGCATGTATGAATGGCAGATTCATAAATCATAAAGGAACTGAATATAAGATGCCTCGTCAGGATCGATTAAAATTTAGACATTTGTTTGAAGATTCTTAAGAATCTCCAGATATACAGAAAGGGCACCAGACCAGATATTGCAGCAACATTCAATGCATGCATGAACAGCAGATTTATAAATTAGATTTCGACTGAAGTTCAAATACCTGGTGAGGATCGATTAACATTTAGACATATGTTTGAAGTTTAAGAATCTCCAGATATAAAGCAGGAACACCATATCAGATATGGCAGCAAAATTGAATGCATGGATAAATGGCAGATTCATAATTTATAAAGGGACTAAATTAAAGATGTCTGGTCAGGAGCAATTCCATTATATACCTTTGTTTGAATTTTGTCGAGATTCTCCATATATTGGGTAGCAAGAAATTTGAAGCGAGTTCTACAGTTGAGAAGTGTGAGAAAAGAAACTTTTAGAGCAGAGGTGGTGTTTTGCATCTAATTAGTTTAACAGTAAAGTGGTGAGACCTACTTTCCAATACAGTAGCTCACCTAAATTCATGTCGTCAAGGCACCAGGGGAAAAAAGCTCATTAGAACAGTTTCTGTAAAATATTTATAGAAAATCATAGCGAAGCAATGTAACATCGGTGAGAAGGAGACAGAAGTCGAGATGCCAGGTCAGGATCAATTATATTACAAACTCTTCTTTAATTTCTTTTAAGAATGTAATAATTTTTGTAATCGTTTCAACCCAAGCAAGGCGATACCACCACTGATGCGCAGGGGCTACATAAGAGAGTAAAAGCGTAGGCAGGAGGAGAGCGAAGAGTAAGACGAACCAGTTAAAGTGGGTGTCAGAGAAAGGGCAAGAAAAAGATGGGGAAACAGGTGTGAAGACCGTTGCGAAGGTAGAGAGAAAAGAAAAGAACATGAGATGGGGTCATGTAGAAAGGACGAGAGAAGTACTGGCGTAGATAAGAGATGGGAATTTACATAGCATTTAAATTCCTGGAGATTGTAGCCGTCAGGAAAGCAAGTATACGGAAGGGAGTTCCACAGGCGGAAAATGCGAGAAATATGTGATGACGTATAGTAAAGACTTATTCTTATTTAATCTACGTTACAAATCATCAGTTAATACAGATGAGAAAACTCAATAATAATAATAATAATAATAATAATATCGCAAGAATAATACGCTTGGAATTATGCGACGAATATGAATTAGAGACGGCTGAATCGTGGTATTTTTTTTTCTTTTAATCGTATCACCCCGAGCAAGGCGGTAACGCCACTGATGTGCAGGGGTCTACGTAATAGTGAAAAGATTGGAAAAGTGAAAGCCGGAAACCACATCCTCAACAGGGAACAAGGGATGAGCCTCTTAACCTGTTCAATAGACGTGGGTGGAGTGTGAACCGGGCGATAGATAGATCTATCTACTCCAATTGAAAAAAAACCAAAAAAAACAAAGTGACAAATTTGGAAAAGAGAGAGACGGAAACCACATCCTAAACAGGGAACAAGGGATGAGCCTCTTAACCTGTTCAATAGACGTGGGTGGAGTGTGAACCGGGCGATAGATAGATCTATCTACTCAATTGAAAAAAACAAAACAAAAAAAACAAAGTGACAAATTTGGAAAAGAGAGAGACGGAAACCACATCCTAAACAGGGAACAAGGGATGAGCCTCTTAACCTGTTCAATAGACGTGGGTGGAGTGGGAACCGGGCGATAGATAGATCTATCTACTCCAATTGGATAAACAATCACCAGAAGGTGTTTTTTTTTAATTATTTCACTCCAAGCAAGGCGGTACCGCCACTGATGCGAAGTGGGCTACATAAGAGTAAAGGTTTAAGCAGGAGGAGAGCGAAGAGAAAGACGAACAAGTTACGGGGGCTGTCAGGGAAAGGGCAAGAGAAAGATCGAAATAAAGATGTGATGACATTTGCGAAGGGAACGACCGGGGTTAAGTAGATAAGAGATGGGAATTGACATTGCATTTAAATTCCTGCGGGGTTGTAGCCGTCAGAAAAGGAAGTGTACGAAAGGGAGTTCCACAAGCTGGGAGTACGAGAAAAGAAGCTGTAGAAGTAGAATTGTTGACTGCATTTGGTAGGTTTAACTGTAAAAGGGTGGGACCTTGTTGTCCGTCTGGTTGCTCGAGTAACATCAAAAGCACTGGCCCAGGTATGACAGCAATATTTAACGCATCAATGAATGATAAATTTTTAAATATGCTATGATTCTGACGAAAGAAATTGTCTGCTACTACACGCCGAACCGACTTTTCTACAAACAGATCTTGCTATGGATTTAATTTAATCACTCCACATCATGTCAGGTAAAATCATAATGCCACGAAGGTGCAGTGCATAACTCTTTTGGTGGTTAGCATTAGCCATGTTGACGGAATGCAAAATAGTACTCTATGCTGAGATCAACTTCATTTTTGAGGTGTAAACATTCGCCAGTCATTTCTTACTTAGGTTAACAAATGATTAGTCGTCATTTTCAAGAGCAGCTGCCAGTCTTAAGAACCTATCGGTTGTATTATTTCTTACTTATTTTCACAGTTACTTTCAGCTTTCTTAGTAATGAGATATTACGTTGTTAGGGTAACAAGCGGTATTTGTCTTGCCTAACTATAGAATATCTCTTTAAGGGATAACAGGGTTGATAAAAAACGGCTTTTTTGTTCTTTAGTTTTGACTTTGTTTTGATATTATGACTTTTAATGAATTAAAAAAATTATTGGTAAAAATGCAATTGTCAGTCAGTAAAGTGTCATACGTAATTCATGCTTGAGCGATCATGTCTACAAAGAAGATTATTCCACAGTATGTTGCCATTATTTTCTGCGGTAGACTGGTTGCCAGCCAAGGCTATAGAATCCAGTCTGTCCCGTTATTTAACCCATGACTGGAAGAAAGAGACGGATTAATACCTTTCCCAATAATATTTGCGCGTAAGTAAATGCAAGGAATTCGACAGGAATTCGAACTCGGCCCCCTGATTTCTCGTTTCGAGCCGATATTCACTGCACCACAACGTACATCCAGTTAACTGTACACATAAAAAATCGGTTTTTCATACCAAAAACTCCCGAAAGCTTCCTTATCTTTCGCTGCGACCTTGCTGTAGTGGTGAGGCGGGACTCCTACCCTGGATTTCTCTACTTACCCTCATTTTTTCTTTTTGTTGTTGAGTGCATAGCAGAAGGTGTCGAATAGCATTTTTAAAGTCTTTGGTATGACCCGGCTGGGGATCAAACCCATAAGCTCCCGTACCCTAGACGAGCACTCTACTATTGTGCTACAGCCAGTCAATATAAACAGCTTCCTCTTTTTTCTTCTATGTGTCTTGTCCATTGAGGACATTAGGCGATCATGGCTTTCCACGTCTCCCTATCCCTGGTGGCTATTAGTACGCTTTCTCCTTTTACACCACGCAACCCCCGTTCTGTCATCCACCTGCTCAGGCCCTTCAGATATATTATCCACTGCTCTCCCCTGTCTAGTTTTCCCTCTATCTGGCCTGTTAGTATCAGGTTCTTCAAGCCCTTCTTCCTTATTGCATGACCCAGGAACTTCAGGTGTCTCTTCCTGATGTTCCGTATTAACTTCTTTTTCGTTTCCATCCTTTCTAAAACCTCATCATTGCTCACATGTAGAACCACTTCTGTAGAACCACATTTCAATTTCTTTTTTATCATTAATTATATTGCTCAGCATTTACTACCATATTGAAGAACTGACATCACATAGCAATCCAGTACTCTGTTTCTAGCGAAATTGTCCTGTTTCTTAATACTCTTCTCAGCTCCTGGAATGCATCCTTGTGCTTTTGGATCTGAGGAATATAAATGTATAGAAACAGCCGTGACCACAAAGTGAGGGGTCAGTTTATATATTAATTGTAATATGGAACTGATACCCCACTTAATATCCATACATGCTTTAGTAAAACCATATTTCCGCTGCTTCAAGTTTTTTCCTCATCTTCGGTGATATTGTCCAGCATTCACTGCCGTATTGAAAAACTCACATCGCCTAGCAATCCAGTGCTATGTTCTTTGTTTCTAGCGAAATTGATCTCTTTCTACTCAAATTCTGGAACGCATCTTTCGCCATGTCAATTAGCCTTCGAATCTCTGTGTCGCACTTTCCGTCTTCTATTTGAACACTTCCCAGATATTGAAATTTTTGTACCTGCTTGATTTTAGTATCTTCCACCTGTATTTGGCATTTTGGCTTGATCTTTTTGCTGATGACTATGTATTCGTTTTTTTTTGCAGTTTATTTGTAGTCCTTTCTTGTCACTCTAAAACGAAATGGTTCAATGACAAATCTGCAGAAGTAGAGAGATTGAGCAGGACTAATAATATGAACAATACAATTACAAAAATATAAAAAATCATCCCAGCATTTTTGACGACACGTACAAACAAGTAATTTCATAATTATTTATTTAGTCAGCGGATTTGGCGCCAATGTAGTAACCATTCTCCTCCACCTCCTCCATCTCCTCCATTCTCCTCCACCTCCTCCACCTCCTCCATCTCCTCCATTCTCCTCCACCTCCTCCACCTCCTCCATCTCCTCCATTCTCCTCCACCTCCTCCACCTCCTCCATCTCTTCCTTTCTCCTCCACCTCCTCCATCTCCTCCATTCTCCTCCATTCTCTTCCATCTAAAAATTGTGGTTCATGGCGACGACTAATGAAGAATCGTGCGATGGCTTTCCTGTTCCTTTTGACCCAAGATATTGCGGTTATCTCCGTCTCTCCTCTCTTTAAGGGATAAGATCTACAAGTCAGTCAGATAGTGACATACGCGATACACGGTTGAGCAATCGTGTCTCTTGAGAGACATGACTGACCGTGCAAAAGATTCCTCCACAGTAGGGTGCCATTACTTTTTGCAGTAGACCAAGTCTGTAGAATCTAGTCTGTCTTGCTATTTAACACATAGCTGGCGGAAGAAGAGACTGATTAAAACCTTTTCCAAAGGTATTTGCGCGTAAGTGAATGCAACGAATTCAACTGGAATTCGAACTTGGCTCTCCGATTTATTAATCCGAATCAATATCCAGTGCGATATAAGATCTGCAAGGCTGGTTTAAATTCATAACTTTTTTTCTCCTAGATAATTTGCCAGCTAAGAGGGCGGATCCCAGATTATCCTATTATTTACCTATAATTGAAGGGAAAAGAGAGGAATACATACCTTTCCCAAGGGTATTAATAAGTAACTGAATGTAATGAACTCGACTGGAATTCGAACTTGTCTCTCTGATTCATCAATTGGGGCCGTGATCCCTTAATATACCTCCAATAAACTCGTAGTTTATTTCTCTGAAACTATCTATTTTGCGGAAATTTTGAACACATATACGAGAAGAGAAAACATTTTCGGACAAGATTCGTAGTGCCTATTGTCAACTGGAACTGAACTGGAAGTCTCCGTCAACATTTTTTGAAACTGATCCAAGGGTCTCCCATCCATAACAATGGGCCGGTAATCTTGAGTATCATAAATCTTGTTCACCTCAGCTTCAACAACTGAAGTGCTGACAGTTATTCGGGACAGACTGAAATCAAATGTGGAAGAACGTAGAAACGTTCCAATCGATAATCTGATAGAAATGTTGTTCTGTATACAAAAAACATATACAAACAGGAGGAAGGCTTGGATATGAACTCTCCATTGTCATCGCAAATACAAGGTAACCAAAAAAGTTCTGTCCGTTTTGAAAAGAAAAAATACGCTTCACAGTATGTGTAACTTATATTTAGTCTTCGATGTAATCGCCATCGGCATCCAGCACCTTCTGCCAACGTGTCTTTGGCTGTTCAATACCCTTGCGGTAGAACACGGGGGGTTTTAATGCAAAGAAGTCCGTGAGGACTTTGCGCAAGTCTGCTTCATTGGTGAAGGATTTCCTACGAAGATGATTATCCAGGGAGTGGAAGAGGTAGTAATTGGATGGCACAAGGTCAGCTGAATAAGGGGGATGGCACAAAGTCTCCCATCCAAGTTGTTATATGGTATCCCTGACCACTCGTGCAACATGCGGCCTGGCGTTGTCATGGAGGAAAAGATCGATTAAATTTTCGTCGAATTCATAAAAGCTGGACTGTAAGATCCTGAAAAAAGGTGATTTTCTCTTAAGAATCACCTTTTAGCTGCTTCGCTAACAATGAATCAATTCGTGTCAGAAGACGAGTTGGTGAAAGAATCCACCCTGATTGTGTGGTATCCATAGTCAAGCATCCGGACCTCGTTCATATTTGGGGGTGCTTCTCCTTTCATGGCGTCGAAGAATTAGTGATTGTACCCAAAGGTACGTCAATGAACAAGGAATGGTATAGGGACAGTATAAAAAATAGACTATCACAATTTTTGATAGAACACTACCCTGATCGAGATGCGATGTTTCAACATGATAGTGCACCTTGCCATAAATTAAAAGCTGTGACGAAGTGGTTCGAGAAAAATAACTTCAGAGTACTGCAAAACTCGCCTGATAATTCACCTATCGCCCGGTTCACACTCCACCCACGTCTATTGAACAGGTGTAGAGGCTCATCTCTTGTTCCCTGTTTAGGATGTGGTTTCCGGCTTTCTCTTTTCCCATCTTTTCACTCTTTTCTTTCATTTGGAGTAGATAGACTAAACTATCGCCCGGTTCACACTCCACCCACGTCTATTGAACAGGTGTAGAGGCTCATCCCTTGTTTCCTGTTTACGATGTGGTTCCCGGCTTTCTCTTTTCCAATCTTTTCATTCTTACGTAGCCCCCTGAGCTTCAGTGGCATTACCGCCTCGCTTGGGGCGATATGATTAAAAAAAAATGTTTGGCTATCTTGTATATACAAAAGATGTTCCGATGAAATGGCTTTAGAAAGATAACAATAAATCCACCACTATGGCTGAGATAAATAGATGAAACTTTTATACTGTGTTCTTTTCAAACATTCCACCTCAAGCAAGGCGGTGCCTCTACTGTTGCGCAGGGGGCTACATAAGAGTTATAGGTTTAGGCAGGAGGAGAGTGAAGAAAAAGACGAACCAGCTACAGGAGCGAAAGAGTAAGGACAAGAGAAGGATGTGAATACAAGGGTGAAGACAGTTGTGAAGGTAGAGAGAAAGGAAAAGAACAGGATACACGGAGTGATTTAGAAAGGTATTGTGGAGTAGTTTTCGCACTGAAGATAATATCGGCTAACCGACTAATATCAACTGTTTAGTAGCTCTACTGAACTCCAGTAGAACTATAAAGAACTCTCTAGAACTTCTAAGAGCACCTATGAACTTCCCAAGAACTTCATTATTTATTGTACATATGTACAAATGTGGAACGAGGCCGAATTAGGGGATGGGGAAGGCTGGTCATCATCTGTCCTAGTTTAACTTAGCTATTCACTTTCTTCGACCCTGACACACTTACAATAAACATTACACCATAATACCACATTTTAACTTACCATTCTTACTTTGTCCACCATAATACCTCAGGTCCTCTATGAAGTCCTACTTAACTCCCATATGTACAATTTTCAGTGGAGGGCATGGGCAGAAAATAACAACATAAAAAATTCCCCAATGTCTATTTACAATGAAATACAAATATACACAAGAAACTAAACAAAATCGTATTAGTAATAAAAGCCCCCCACTACTCTAATATTGTGACAGCAAAATCAGTTCCCCGGACGAAAAATAATGCGTGGCTTTAGGAATATAATTAATACCACTTATCCAATCAGCAATTACTCACACAATCACTCACATATTTAAACACTATAACAAAAACGAAAAGCACACTTGAAAAATAAGGAAAGACGCCACGCATCCACCGAAGAACTAACATTGTTGAACACCTAAAGCGGGAAAAAGGATGGGGGATTAAACTAAAAGAAAACTAGGGACAAAAAGAAAAAGGGGCCAATGAGCAATCATAACCTAGCTAAGTTAACTTTAAAGCGAGAAACAGAAAATGAAAATTTACCTACTCTAACCTAACAGGGAAGGGGTGTACATGTTCTACCCAGCACACCCAATATCCTGATGCCTAACCAGCATCAAACAACCACTCCAGGTCAGCACCTTTCACTCGACAGAAACGCGCAAGACTCACCCACCTTTTGCCAAATACAGATGGAGTGAGTCGTTTCCTTTCCGTTTTGATCTTAACTTTAAGCTGATGCTTAAAGAACAAGATCAGTTGGGAAGAGGTAAACTTCTCATCGCCATAGAATTCCTTCTGTCGCGTTGTCCAAATCACGACTCGCATAACACCTAGTAAGCAAAAGAGCACATAGTGCTCAGCCCTAGATAACGGAGGTACGACTTTGCTACAAACAGAACTAGCCTCAAGGACAAAGAACTTTCCACGCAGCATATGAACAATGAGATCTTCAAGAAACTTACATAACGGAGCAAAAACACTGCAGTGGAAGAAGGCATGATCGACGGTTTCCGCCGACAGCCCAAAACGCACGCAGGTTGATTTCAGAGTTAGGCCCGCTGCATGAAGCTTCTTGCCTACCCAGAGAGCCTTTCAAATCATCAGCCAGGTGAGTGATGCCTCATCATCAGTGAGACATTTCAACCCAGGCGCCCAAGGCCATATGGAGCGAGCCTCCTGCTTCGTAAGCCCGAGCTCGCCAATCAGTTCATCTTGAACGGCCTCCCCTAACTAAAACCCGATATAATGCCCTAAGAGACAACGCTTGGGCGTTGAAGAGGCCATCCGTAGCCCGCAAGAGAAACTGGAGAGTCAAACGACATTCTTTATCGAAGGAGCACTCGCCACTAGGAGTACGGCCGGCCTCCTCCTCCGACAAATGCACACTTCTCAAGGATGGAAAGTTTTTATGGATGTCTTCTTTAACGAGGGCGCCGTTCTCATACACCAGCATACACATTCGATCCAGAAATCTAATGCGAAGCGTGTGTTGACGAATCTCAACGCTAGGCATGCCCAGACCGCCCTTAGAAGGATGAAGGCAACAGATCTCGCGACGCACTTTGGGAGCCTTGCCTTCCCCCCAAAGGAAGGAGAACAAAAGCTGAATTAATCCCCAACGAATGGCACACGGGAGAGGAAGTACCGAGAGTTGGTAAAGGAGAATCGGGTAGATGTACGAGGCACATACTTCCGCCCTTCCCTTTAAGGAGAGCTTCCTCCGAGTCCACAGACGAACTGCGCACTCGGCCTTCTCTGGAACCTCCGACCAATTCATTTCCAACTGGAGATCAGGACCGAAGAAGACGCCGAGAATCTTGATCGGCCCGTCCGTCCAGAGGAAAGGGCCGGGAAGAGAAACTCCCTTCCACGCACCCAATCGCAAGCCAACAGACTTATCGCGATTGATCTTGGCCCCTGTCACCGTCTCATAACATCTGATTTCTTTGCTAACTTCGTCAATCTCGGCTTTGCTCGACACAAAAACCGAAACATCGTTAGCATAGGCGGAGTACCTGGCCGAGGTGGTAGCACCAGGTACGGAAATTCCGCGAAGGACCGGATTCGCCTTTAACTTGCGAAGGAATGGCTCCAACGCAAGAACGTAGAGCAAAGGCGAAAGTGAACAACCTTGACGAATGGAGCGAGATAATGTGAAGGGTTTCGATCTTACCCCATTCACTTCCACCAGCGCACCGGGGGACTCATACAGCAGTTGGATCTGGGAGCGAAAGTACGGCCCGAAACCGGCGGCGGAAAAGACAGACTCCAAAACGCGATGGTCAACTCTATCGAATGCCTTGGACTGATCCAAATTGATCAGCGCGGCTTCAGTGTCGGTTTTCTCGATGATCAGGCGTACTAAATGAAGGTTGTCCTGAATAGTCCTGCCCTTCACAGCACAAGTCTGCTCGGAGTCAATCAGACTAGAGAGGACAGCCTGCAAACGGCGGGCCAAGACCTTGGCAAAAATATTTAAGTCAGTATTTAACATCGTTAAAGGCCGATAATTATCTATGCCACCCCCACCGCCCTTGCTCTTGCGAAGCAACTTGATTACACCCCTGGTGAAGCGACGAGGTATAGACCCCTGTTCCATCCAGTTGTTATAAACGAGCGCCAGCAGAGGAACAAAAACGGAGGACTGCCTCAAGTACAGTGCGTAGGGAAGACCATCAAATCCTGGAGTTTTGTCCCGACCAACCAATTTCAGCGCATCCCAGATTTCCGACTCTGTTATGGGCCCCTCGCACCCAGCTGCTTCAGCCGCCTCGAGGCGGGGAAAGTCAGCCAAACAGGTATCGAACTGAGCAGAGCTCAGACCGGGCTCCCTGGTGAAAAGATCCTGGAAGTAATCCCGAAAAGCCCCACATATACCCAAGTCTGTAGTCACGGTACGTCCATCCGGCAATGTGATGTTCTTGATATGCCGATTGGCTGCTTGCCTAGCTTCCTCTGCACGCAATTCTGCGGCCATATTAGTTGCCTCAGAAGACATTCTTTTTAACTTAGCCCTAACTACCAGAGCTTGATCCTTCTTGATAAGCAAGGAGGCCAGCTCGGCCATAGCTAAGGCTACGTCCCCACTATTACGGGATTTAACTGGCCGATCAACTTTTTTCTATATTGCCGTTTGCGCCGCTAAATTAGCTAAGTTGAGCCGACGGCTATAGTCGGCAGCAAACGACCTAATTTTGGATTTAAGTGTATCCCATCACTTATTCCCAAACACAGCCCCCGTCAATTCCCGCTTTAGTGTTAGTAATAGCTGTTCCTGGAAATGTTGGCTACCAAATAATGACGCGTTCAATTTCCAGTACCCAGCCAAGTTAACCTTAGGCTTATCTAAGTTTACACGAACCCGGACGAGCCTATGATCCGTGTAAACTATCGAATGGAAACTTGGACAACCTAAGAGCCCTACGTCGACTCTCCTAACTAGTACTCTGTCAAGGTAGCTTGCGCGTACCTTCGCATCCAAGTCCACACTACATCCCGGGGGTGCTCATTTCGGTATTTATCGACAAGATCATTCCTGTCGATAAATTCCCGAAATGGTTTCACATCAGGGTTGCTAGTACCCGATCTTTCTCCTATACGATCCTTCTCAGGGTCAAGGACGGCATTCCAATCCCCCGCTAAAATGACCCGCCTCGATGTTCCAAAGAACGACTCGAGCCGCCGAAACAAAGCAGGACGCTCCGCATGGTCATTGGGCGCATAAATCCCAATGAGCCGAAAAGACTTCTCCTTTATGGTAATATCCAGCACACAAATCCTTCCCGCTGGATCCGCGAAGACAAGCGCACATACCGCACCCAAAGACTTGCTCACTAGCCAGGAAACACCTCTAGAACGACCATCAAAACATGCTGAATAGATATCGTAATCCCTAGACAGTATGCCTTCACAGTCGCCAGCTAAAAATCGGGTCTCCTGCAAACAGCAAACATCCACCCCAAGGCGCTGGAGATCATGAAGGAGTCTCACCCTCCGAGACTCTGGCCTCAGCCCCCGGGCATTCAAACTTGCTAACCATAGAGCCATTGTGATACGTAATTAGGGTTGGGGTCCTGGACAGAACATGGACGGGGATAGGATGCCGACAGTCTCTCCCATTGACCCATGGCCCATCTCATTCTTGATAGTGCCGTCAGAGGGAAAGGTTAATTTCAGAGCACTATAGAGGGAGAGATGAACGAAAACCGGGACCCGTCCTGAAGAGAACTTTTCCAAATTTGTGATCCTTTCAGATTTTGTGGTAATGATTGGTGGTGACATTAGTATTGCTTTTGCCACCTCCTCGACCATTCACCACGACTGCCGTGCCCCAGGCCCAGTGCGGATGACTGTCAATACCCTTTGTGCACTTGGAAAATTTTGAGGGACTTCCACATCTTTATCGCCGCACTTCTTCATAGCCAAGAGCGCCTTGAGCTGCTTGATCCGATTTCCGAAATTCTTGGCTCTTTCAGCTTGGGCCGGGGAAATACGACAGATGTCCTCCCTTTGCCTGTAAGGCACTTTGGCCGGTTTCTTGCGTGCCTCCTTGTCCACAGCTGAAGGGCTCCGTTGCCTTTTGATGGAGG
Organism: Ascarosepion bandense; assembly: GCA_037127315.1. Classification (NCBI taxonomy): domain Eukaryota; kingdom Metazoa; phylum Mollusca; class Cephalopoda; order Sepiida; family Sepiidae; genus Ascarosepion; species Ascarosepion bandense. The sequence goes on along the minus strand of JBBBDQ010000532.1, from coordinate 6,033,396 downwards.
CGGCATCTGTTTTGGGGGAGAGGGACAGGGAGAGAGGCAGGGAGAAACTTTGAAATAGTTTATGATCGGGCTGGGGTCTCGACTTCGAGGGGACGGTTTCCGGGGAGTGGTTTGGGATGAGTGAACTTTTTGGTTGTCGTTGGATTTTCTCTTTTGAGGGGAGGACGGGGCAGAGGCCGAGGGGCGAGTCGGACAATTTTTAAGTTGTTGTTTTAGATCTTCTGAAGGGCGAAATGGCCGTTTTTCCAGTCGCTTTTTCAGCTCTTGGATTTTTTTCATTTTTTCATAGCCTGGATCATAAGCCTTTCTAAGTTCTTCCAGTTTTGGAGCCGACCAGGCCGAGGCATCGCCCTTCTTGCTGATGGTGGGAGTGTTTTTAGTCTTAGAGTGTTTTTAGTCTTAGAGGTTTCCGGGGACCAAGGTTCCGCTGCTTGGTGCTTCCCCCTGGCCCTGCCAGAACCAGCCACTCCCCCTTTTACTTCTCCGTGGCTGCACTTGCAGCTGGTGATGGTTTTTCGGGGCGTGAGGGAACTTTTTTGTTCCCAACCGGGGGAACTACCGCACCGTTCCTGGGTATTGGCATGCCCACTAAAGGCGAGACGGATGTTACAGAAGCGGCCAGAGGGGGATTTTGGTCGACTGGGGCCTGGCTTCCAGAGGCCTTCTTCCCTGGGAAGGAAGAGAAGAGGTGACCAGTCGCTCTACACCTCCAGCATTTTGGTTTGCGGCCGGACACGATCACCGGCAATCTCAGGCCCCCTACGTCAAGACAGTTGGGGATGGTCAGGAAGGCGTACCGGTCGATCATAATATCAAAAGACCATTCCCCAGTCAGGTCATCGCATGAGGAATCCAAGATTTGGCCAAACAGCGTGAAGTATGCAGCCAGATGCTCCCCAATAACCTGAGGAGGAACCTCATATACTGCTACTAGGTCCTTCTCTTGCCATCGTACTCGGTTCTTATAATATGATCCTTTGTGATCAGATCCTGCGTACCCCTTTTTTAAGCAGTCATCTGGCGTGGGTAGCAGTATGTCCCACATGAAGAAGCCGAGGTCGGAGTAGTCTGAAACTGACAAAACTGACAAAAACACGTCAAAATCTTCCGAAGAACTTCTAGATTTAACTTCCTGTTAACTCTTATTAATATAGGTGGGAGAGTCCATTATCTGAGGAATAGGTGTGTTTCACTAAAACAAAAGGGCTGAAGTTAAGTGGATAAGAGTTGGGAATTGACTTTGCATTTAAATTTTGAAGGTTGTAGCCGTCAGGAAAGCAAGTATACTAGGAAGCTGCACAAATATTGCTGCATCATGTGAACTCAATAAAAAATTCAATACAGTTTACAATGAAAGAAGCAAATAATAACCGGCTAGCGTTTTTGGATGCACTAATAGCCCGCACAGGGAATAAGTTCAAAGCACCCATTTCTCGCAAGCCAACATTCGCCGGACAATACCTCAACTACAATTCCCACTATACATACATTGTGAAGGAAGAGATAGTTTTGAAGCTATGGGGGATATGGTTGATGTTTATTTGATTCGGCCTTGGGTTAACCAAACTCCCTACAGCTTACAGGTTTTATTCAGAGTTATCATCGGAATTATCAGAAGGTTTCCATCGGAAGATTGGTTGTCGGCAGGTTGGTTGGAATCTGTATATTAGTGGAACACTGGAAAATAAAAATATACATTTTACATTTTAAAATAGAAATTTATTAAAAGAAAAGAATAACAAGAAAAGGGTATCAAGAGTTCGTACAAACGTTCATAGTAGTAATTTGTTGAAAACAGTTTATGCGTACGTAGGTATGTATGGATTAGCGTTTGTTAGATAAAAATGTCTTTGACTGGAGAAGAATAAGCAAGATGAATCAGCACACGAGAAAGAAGGAGAAATAGGACAAATATCCGGGTCACTTGAAGCTTCTCCCGTTACATTTTAACTTGTTATCTCTGCTGCTTCCATTCCATAGCTGCCTGACTGATGCTGGTCGAGTTCATTTATAGTAATTTAGATTTTTCACACTAGATCGCTAAGTCCATTTTGGTCTTGCGTATCACTTTCATTGGCCAGAAAAACAGTTTAACATCTATTTGCGAAATCTGATTTCGACATTTTCTTTAAGCACATGGTCAATCCTTTTTCTATTTGGGAAAAACCAGGATTTCACACGTTATTGTAAATTTTTTGTAAAAGTGAAGAAGAAGGTTGATTTTAATTCTTAGTTTCCTATCCACTACAGTTTGATGCCTACATCACCAGGCGAAAATCGTAAATAGTGACACCTACTGACAAGAAATGATCCGCATCAAAAGCACCCTTCCGAATAAAAACCACCCGGCAAACGTAAAATCAGTGTCAGTGGGTGGAAACAAAAGGGATAAGGAGGAAAACACGAAGATTCCTGCGGTCTGTCTACCTTTTGTCAAAGGCTTATCGGAAAAGGTTTAAAAGATCTGTGGTCCATACAGTATCAGGACCATATTCATGCTAGTTCCACCCTTCGGAGAAATATCTGCCTAGTAAAGCCTAACGTGGAGAAAAATATGAACACGAATTGAGTGTACGCAATTCCTGGCAGTTGTGGCAGAGAATATAAAAGTGAAACAAGCCGTCTCGAAAAAGTAAGTTTGGAGGAACATCGAAAAGATGTAGTGACAGGTGAGACGATGAAATCGTGCAAGACGGATCATGTATGGAAGGAAAGGCGTGGTCATCAGCCTCTGTGAAATGAAGTGAAGATACTAGACGAGGAATACTAGAGAGTTCTAAAACAAGCTAATTATGAGGACCTCTTTAGTAGGCCTAGCATAAAAATAAATGCAATATGACAGCCGCTAATGAAGAAAGACACATGGCAGCAAGTGTTCAACCGCAGAAGCCAAAAACAAGATATGGGCATCAGCAGCAGTCAAAACATGACAGCCAACAATAGCAATGGCAATAGCAGCCTAATCAGCAGTGCAGTTTACGTTTAAAGCGCTACGGAGATAACAACGGCGGAAACTGAGATGAAAAGAACAAAGATGAGGATAATAGTCCGAATAAAAATATTGTAAATTATAATTCCTCATCCCAGAAATTCAAAAAAGGCTATTCAGTTTTTTATTAGAAATTCAAATAATGGAAGCTTTTAACACGCTAAGTCCCACTTTTTTTATCGATTATGAGGACCTCTTTAGTAGGCCTAGCATAAAAATAAATGCAATATGACAGCCACATATACGCCAAAAAGAATTGGAGATGCTCCCCAGCCTCTACATATTTGGAAAAGGCATTAGAGTAATTAAAAATCTCTACTGGCAGCAAACTGCCTGCCTATGGAAAGGTAACGAATTCAGCAGATTTACAAAGATAGAAAGGGGCGTAAGACAAAAACGTGTCTTTTCACCGTATCTATTCAACTTGTACAGTGGGACTATTCTGAGGACCCTAGATGTTATGCCAGCATTTGTCATCGGAGGCCACAATTTGAACAACATAAGATACGCAGATAATACAGTGCTGATTGCAGACACGGAAAGGAAACTACAAGACCCTCTACAGAATGTAGCTGAAGAGGGTGACAAAAATGAAGTACAAATAAACAAGAAAACTGAATGCATAGTCATCAGCAAAAAGAGCAACCCAAAATACCAAATACAGGTGGGGATACTAAAATAAAGCAGGTACAAAAATCTAAATACCCGGGAAGTGTTCTAACAGAAGACGGAAAGTGCGACACAGAGATCCAAAGGTGAATTGGCATGGTAAGGACGCGTTCCAGAAGCTGAGTAGAGTATTAAGACACAGGAAACTTTCACTAGAAACAAAGAAGAGAGTACAAGATTGCTGTGTGATGTCAGTTCTTCAATACGACAGTGAATGTTTTGCAATATCCTCAAAAATGAAGGGAAAACTTGAAGCAGCTGAAATGTGGTTCTGCAGAAGAATGCTGTGAATATCGTGGACCGAGCATGTGAGCAATGATGAGGTGTTGGAATGAATGGAAACGAAAAGGAAATTAATATTGACCATCAGGAAGAGACAACTGAAGTTCCTGGGACATGCAATGAGGAAGGAGGGCTTGGAGAATTTGATACTAACAGATCAGATAGAGGGGAAAAGAGACAGACGAAAGCAGCGGATAACATATGTGAAGGGCCTGAGCAGGTGGATGACAACGGGGGTTGCGAGATGTCACGGGAAAAAGCGTACTGAGAGCCACCAGGGATAGGGAGACGTGGAAGGTCATGATTGCCTACGTCCTGAAAAGACAAGGCACATAGAAGAAGAAAACCCACTCAGTTTATATTACAACTGCCACTCTATGAAAACTGTGATCCCTGAATCCTGCAATCTTAAGCTGTATAAGTTAAGGGTCAGTCGTTATCTATCCTCTTTATTTTCATAATACACACATCTTACCACTATTTCTTTTATTCATATTTCAATGCGTCTAAGACGAAGTTTGCTGTCTGTCAATCATCACAGGCAACTCCGCCTGCCTCCCATAAGCATAGACAAAGCGAGTCTCCCTGAGAGCAATACACTGCGCCTCCTCGGCCTTACCTTCTCTTCCTATCTCAAGTGGAACCATTACATTGAGTCGATAGCTAAATCCACTGCTAAGAAAAGTTGGGTCACTGTCGGGACAGGATGTTTTTTCCGCCTGAATCCGTCTTGCATTTATACAAATCAACCATCCGTCCATGCATTAAATACTACTGTCATATATGGTCAGGCGCCCACGCTGTTCATCTCACTGTTCTTGACAGGCTCCAAAGAAGAGTCAGTCATGTGATAGGCACCGACTTTGCCGTTCAACTCGAGCCACTTTCTAACAGACGGGATGCACTTTCCCTCCGTCTGTTCCATAAATATTTTCATAGCTTCTGCTCCGACGAACTTAAGTCACTGGTGCTCCTGCCACAGGTGTTGACTCGTGCAACCAGACTGGCAACTGGGTCCCACCCATTCACAGTTAGATCAACCAAATGCAGCCGACAATTTTACTCTATCAGCTTCTTTTCTCGCACTTCCAACCTGTGGAACGCTCTTTCATATTCGTGCTTTCCTGGCGGCTGCAACATCCAGGAATTTAAATGCAATGTCAATACCCATCTCTCAACCACTTGACTCCAGTACATCACCCTGTATATTTTTTCCTTTCGCTCTACCTTTGCAACTGTTATCACACCAGTATTCCCATTCTTCTCTTGCTCCCTTCTATGACACGTTTTGTACACCCCGGGTAACTGGTTCGTATTTCTCTTTACTCTCCCCCTATCTAATCTTTCTCTCTTTCATGTAGCCCTCTGCACATCACGCTTGGGGTGAAACAATTAAAAAAAATGAATACACACCAATACATAAATGTATTAGCAGTATACCTCGAGTGGCTTTCGGGCCTTTTATTGGATTAATTTTAGCAAGGAAACCGAAGCAAAATACGACAGAAATAAGAAAAACGTGAATCGGTGCTTGTTTATCGACACGGATTACAACCACTTGTTTTATATCAACAGAAACATTTGATCAATTCGTCATGGTGTAATGGTTAACTTTCTAGATCAACTACAACTGAGTAGCGAGTTCGATTCTCACTGGTTGTTCTGTAATTTCGGCTTTGTGCCACATCTAAGCAACAGTTAGTAAATCACTGCCAACAGGAAAATTCAACAAAACGATCTCTTTATCCATATAACAACAGTCTGGACAAATCTATTTAGATTCAATGATAGGGGAGACAAATCGATCACTGCATGCTAAAGTAATTAGAGTTAAATTTAATTATTTCATTTGGAATTCTCCTAACGACCATATGTATTAAATATTTCAATCAATCGGTGAAGAAATCTCGTGGAAATTCGATTCGCCTTCATGGCAGCTCCAAATGACAATTCCGAAGAGATAATTGTGTACCGGAATAATAAATGCAATATTGGTGCTCTATAATGAAAGAAACAACCAAAGTAACAAGTGAAGCTGGAAGAGAAATCAAGAAAAAAACCCAACAATAAAAAATAAACTCACATAAAAAAAAAGAATTGATAAGAAGCTAAAAGCAACGTCAGTCGGAAACGAGGAGGCGAATGCCGGTTGCCTAGGAAACCATCAGGACGGGGTGCCGCTCCACAAGACCATGAGATTAACGTTTGTTCTAATCCTCTCAGACAACGAAGCAATTGTAGATTTGCCTGACTGCTGAGATTAGTAGCGACCGCTTCAGTGCAATGTGGAACATATTAAAAAAAAATGTTTGAATTTGTTGCTTAGTCTACGATGAATATTCGTCCAATTCTTCTAGTCTGTTTTAGCCGTTTTCTTTTTTCCCAGTTCATACATATCTATCTATCTATCTATCTATCTATCTATCTATCTATCTATCTATCTATGTCAGTCTGTTCATATCTATCTATCTATCTATCTATCTATCTATCTATCTATCTATCTATGTCAGTCTGTTCATATCTATCTATCTATCTATCTATCGAGATACATATGGATAGAAAAAAGAGAGAGATAAGCAGACAAACATAGATAGATAGATAGATAGATAGATAGATAGATAGATAGATAGATAGATATGACAGACTGAGATAGATAGATAGATAGATAGATAGATAGATAGATAGATAGATAGATATGAACAGACTGACATAGATAGATAGATAGATAGATAGATAGATAGATAGATAGATAGATAGATAGATATGAACAGACTGGCATAGATAGATAGATAGATAGATAGATAGATAGATAGATAGATAGATACATAGATACATACATACATACATATAGGTCATTTGCGTGTCTGTGTAAACATTATTTTAAATATCCTCTGGCGTAGAGATCTAAATGTTTATTCAAGAAAAAGTAATTCGCAAAAAATCATCTGACTGTGGTTCTGACTGTATCGGTGCGCGTATTTGTGTGTGTAAGCATTATTTTAAATTCATATCTAATGGCTTAGATATTGTAAGTCTTATTTTAAAAAAAGGGCCTCTCGATATGAATCGTGCGTATACGTGTATATATGTGTATAAACTTTATTTTAAATTAATATGTAACGCCTGAAAGATTGTAAGTATTATTCAAGAAAATGTCTCTACCGATAGAAATCGTGAGTGTACGTGTATATGTGTGCAAATGTTATTTTAAATTAATATCTACCGGCCTAGATATCGAAAGTCTTATTGAAGAAAACGTTCATTCCGATAAGATACGTGAATGCAAACGTTAATTTAAATCAATATCTACTGGCCTAGAGATTGAAAGTCTTATTATTTGATGGTTGAAATGTATCAATGTTTAGATTGAGTGGTAAAAACTAAGAATCTGTTCACTATGATAGTTTAATTGTACGAGTTTTCTGACTTAGATGAACCTGTACGAGTGTTTTGACACAAGTGGAGGATTGTAGAATGTTCTTTCTTTCTTGGATTTACAATAACCAAGATGATACCGAATTAACTAACGCATATCATCCATCTCAAAATAAAACCTGAAATACAGACACTGTACCAAGTTGAAGTGCAGTTCAGCCCGGCATAGGGATTGAACTCATAATTACGAAGTCGCCAAATATTTCATGCAAATAACTGAGCATTCGAACAAGACGCGATATGTCTAAACATGGACAGTGGAATGAAAACAAAATCTTCAGTTAAATGGTTCAATTCGCTGAAGGTTACCTGGATTGACAAGTCCTTGAAAAAAAGGTCGAAATGTGAAACGACATAAAAAAAACAAAAACTACCTGCAGGTTACCCGGACTGAAAAACGCCTTAAAAAAAACAACAAAAGAAGCTTACTTGGACTGACAAGCGCCTGAATAAAGGCCGGAGAGTTAAACAACCGAAAGCAAATTTCTTGAAGGTTCAGTCAGTCACTTATATACAATAAATTATTCTGTACTGAATCAGTCAGTTAAGTCCCATACGTGAAACACGCTTGGGCGATCATGTCTCGAAAGAGACATGACTGACCGGGCAAAAGATTATCCCTCAGTAGGTTGCCATTGCTTTCTGCGGTAGACTGGTTGCCAGCCAAAGCTATAGAACCCAATCTGTCTTGTTATTTAACCCATAACTGTAAGGAAGAGACGGATTAATACCTTTCCTAAGGGTATTTGCGCGTAAGTGAATGCAATGAATTTAACTGGAATTCGAACTCGGCTCCCCGCTTTCTCGTTCCGAGCCGATATCCACAACGCACATCTGCATTTTTTCATGTATATATTTCTATAAAAGTGTATTTTTATACTTTCATAGCGTTTTGACCCCAGTTTGGAGGACAACTATTTATCCATAGCTGGGACCCTAACAGGTGCTACCACTCCGGGTCAGGGTGAACCTGAGAACAAACAGCAATTAAGAGTTGGTTCCATGCTCCTCACAACCTCCCAATCAGAGGCCTTGCTACCGGATGCAGTTTACCGTCATGTCCAGGATGGCAGCTAGTAATCTAGAAGGCAATAAGAGGAATTACGTCATAGGAACACATGTGGCCTGTTGGCTCAGCGTCTCTCTGCGGGCAGTTTGAGCTGGTTGTTAATCTGGGTGCGGGGAGCGTATCGACGCTTTATAATTTTTTAAACCCTCTGTTGAATTCGCGCCATTTGGGGCTTATATTCGACCGAGACAAAGAAAATCCTTCAAAATATTCTGCCCATGAGGCACTTCGGCCAATCACTGGCCATTCTGGCTCTGCACTTTTTATCCGGTAACACATGAACTGAGCCGGCAAATCCAGTTTCCCCGTTGATAACTGTCACCCTTATCATACATCATAGGCATTGCTTAACCAAAATCGAGTTAGATTATGGTTTTTCTACCTTCTGACTTTATAAAGAAGCGCTTTCAAATAATCAATGAGTATCTCGACTTAGTGCAATTGTTAGAAAACTTATGTCGTTAGAATCATAACAAGTGAGTTTGATCCTCACTGGGTATTCTATACTGTCGGACTTTTGCCACTGAACTGCCTAAACTGCGCTTAGAAAATCACCTTTCAGATAATGAAATTCATTTTCGGTAGCTTCAGTAGATTTCAAACGGCTTTTAGATTTTTCTTGTACTTTAAGCTACGAGTCGATCATTTAATCCTGTTGGACTGCTTAAGGCTTCAATAAATTAAGAGCAACAGATTAAATAATCATATGGATGGCTTCAAAATATAGTCACAAAATCATCTATAAAAAATTCACTCGTTCACGGAAGTATATGTTGAGCATTACTTGATTTTTACGATGACTGACGAAGATATCTATCTATGTATCTATCTATCTAGATAGATACATAGATATCTATCTAACTATCTCTCTATATATATGGTTTCTCGACAGGCTCCAAAGAGAATTTTTAATGTGATTGGTCCCGACCTGGACCTGGCTGCTTGATTCCAGCCACTTTCTCGTCGGCGGGATGTGGCTTCCCTTTGTCTCTTCTACAAATATTTTCATGGTTTCTGCTCCGACGAACTTAGGTCACTGGTGTCCCCTCCACAAGAATTTACTCGTGCAACCAGACTGGCAGTAAGGTCCCACCCTTTTACAGTTAAATCAACAAAATGCAACAATTCTACACCATCATCTTCTTTTCTTACACTTCCCGGCGATGGAACCCTCTTACATATAATTGCTTTCCTGACGGGCTACAACCTTCAGAAATTTAAATGCATTGTCAATTCCCATCTCTTATCCACTTGATTCAAGTCCTTTCTACATCACCCGTTTATTTTGTCCTTTTGTTTTCTCTCTACCTTCGCAACAGTCTTCACACCTGTGTTTCCATCCTTCTCTTGCCCTTTCTCGGACACCACCTGGAACTGGTTCGTCTTTATCTTCACTCTCCTCCGCATAAATTTCTACTCTTTTATGTAGCCCCTTGCCCATCAGTGGCGGTACCGCCTTGCTTGGGGTGAAATTATAAAATAAAAGTGTATATATATATATATATATATATATATATATATATATATATATATATACATATGTTATCCTTCTAAAGCATAATACTTCATTTTGTTCTATAGAAGTTGGATAATATGCGTATTTATTGATATAGACTTCATACTTCTGTTATATTACATTGTGTACTGTTTTTATTAACGCCAGAAAAATATTTATATATGTGTATGCGTACGTGAGTGCATATTCATATGCATATTTATTGGTATTTATACCTATATATATATATAGAGAGAGAGAGAGAAAGAGAGGGAGAGAGAGAGAGAGAGCTAGATAGATAGATAGATAGATAGATAGACGCAGTAAAATATCCTCACCTCATTAATGTTTCTGTCAAGTTAATAGTAGGTCAAAATTTAACTGATATGATCATATCTGATAGGTGGCAAAGCTCATATTTTTTAACGTTAGACTAGAACAAATATATTTTACAAGTTATCTATCTATCTATCTATCTATCTATCTATCTATCTATCTATCACAGTCTGTTCATATCTATCTATCTATCTATCTATCTATCTATCTATCTATCTATCACTGTCTGTTCATATCTATCTATCTATCTATCTATCTATCTATCTATCTATCTATCTATCTATCTATCTATGAGAGTCTTTCTACCGATAAATGAACTATTTTTAATCACATCACCCCATGCATGGCAATAATGCGACTAAATCGTGAGTATTGCTGAGATTGAAAGAGAGTGACAAAACTTTAATGGGGAGAAAGAACAATAAAAGAACTGGCTTCAGAAAGACAAATAACAGCGGCACAGGCTTATTTTAATTTTTTCAAGAATATAGGTAGTGGAGAATTTTCAAGAATATAGGTAGTGGAGAATTTTCAAGAATATAGGTAGTGGAGAATTTTCAAGAATATAGGTAGTGGAGAATTAAGAAACTAGAAGAAACTGAAGAAGTAGGAAGTGCTAAAAAAAAGACCCATTAGAATAGAACTTGCGGTTACAATTGAGTCATTCAAAAGCCAAATGATAAAAACTATTTGCCGTTGTTGCTTTAGTTGGCATGAAAACATTCAGTGTCGGTGCAAAAATAATGAACTTTTGCAAGAATTGTTTTAATTTTCATTCAATATAAAATATATTAATTTATAATATATCAATTGTTTAAAATTCTGCATTATTAGGGGTTTTTATCTGATATTGTTTGTTTGAGTTTAAGTTTGAGTTTTGTTTAAAGGCATATCAACCTGTGTGGGTTATTTAATGCCAAAAAGGAAGGATTTTGAAAGTATTTTTTTAAAGTTCGGTTATAGTGAGAAGGTTGATTTAGTCAGATTTTAATGAAATTTTTTTGTTTTTATTTTTTTATTTGAGAACACTGAAAATGTCTTCTAGTTTTATATAAAAAAATGTATTGCTGGTAATAATTTTTTTTCCTTCAAAAATGTATCATGGCAATATTTTTTTCGCTTTCAAAAATGTATATCTTTCTATAAAAGTCTATTTTTATGTATATATTTCTATAAAAGTGTATTTTTATACATTCATAGTGTTTTAACACCAGATTTTGGTTTAACTATTTACCCATAGCTGGGACCCTAACAGGTGCTACCAGTTCAGGTCAGGGTAAACCAGGGAACAACAGCAATTAAGAGGTGGTTCCATGCTCCTCACAACCTCCCAAAACAGAGGCTCTGCTGCCGGATGCAGTTTACTGTGATACACAGGACCGGATATTGTTTATAAGTGAAAAGTAAATTTGAGAATCAAAAATTGAAAATCTTGATACAAATCCTTTTTCACAAAGATTTTTAAAATAATGTTTTTTCAGGATTCTTATTTCTCTAAGTATGGTAGTCTATAAATGTCATTATCATTAAAAGTCCATGTGTGTTAAAGGCTATCACACCTTCTAGAAGAAAAAAACCAGTAACTTTTTCTAGGCTTTGTGCATTTTTTTTATTTCATTATTCATTTCTCTGTTTCCTCCTATTTATATTTCAACAGGTTTTACAAATCATCCCTTCAAAATTTTAAAGTACATTTTTCTAAGCTGAAAATCCAGGGTCATCTATACATAAATAAAAAATAAAACACCAAAACAATTAATTACTGAAGAAGTTATTAAATTTTGAAAATCCTTAGTTACTTTTGGAAAACCCTATATATATATATATATGTGTGTGTGTAGGGGGGTGTTATATTGTCAAAATTGTTCCTCAATGTACATCGGAGAAACAGGTAGAAATCTAAAAGAAATGTGTTTATGGACACAGAAATAAATTCAACCACAATTTCAATTTAAAAAATGCCACATTAATAAAAAGCGTAAGCAATTTATTCAGAAGGAAAATTCTCGAGTGCGCCGCCATCCAGTACTGCCAAAATATCAATTTCCGCCTCGGTTTTTTCCCAATGTCACCTTTTCTTATGGAATATATATATATATATATATATATATTGATGCATGTTTCATTAATTAATGTTTACAAGTTTAGTCTATTTTATGTAAATTCTATTCTATCGTGTGATAAGCTTAATAGCGTCATCGTTGAAAGAAGAAAGAAATCACAATACTTTTACATTCTTTTGCATTTAATCCTTTCTGAGCTTTTTCCTTACATCAGCCATTATCAAAGATGACAATTATATTAAGTATATTAAGCAGTTTGCGAACGGATAATAGTAGTAGTCGTCTATTTTATAGCAGGAAGATTTTCACTTCCAGCACGCACGCATGCACATGTTCGGCCTTGCTTTGAAAATTTTCCATGTAAACAAAATATAGCTAATTGTTTCGTGTGTTTTTTGTTTTTTGTGTTCACTTAATTGCTTTATAGCGATATATATATATATATATATATATATATATATATATATATATATATATATATATTGTAATCGTTGTTACAATGGTTTATAAATTCATAGTATCACTACACAATTTTGTTTTTGTGTAGTGATACAATGAATTTATAAACCATTGTAACAACCATTACAATATAACTCCCTACGTTGTATCGAGCACTCTTTATAAAAGTAAATGCATGAACAGCAGGTAAAAAAACGTACGAGTTCCACGACTTTGTTACAATATATATATATATATATATATATATATATATATATACTACCGGCCATAATTTTTAGTCATCACACTTTTTTAAAAGAAACGATGTATTTCATACTAATTTTAGTATTTATTACCAAGTGGTTAATTCTGAATGAAAATAGAATGGTTCTTTTGATAATATTACTTTGCAAAATCTTACAAGCCAAGGAAGCAAAGATGAACTCGTCCAAATCACCCTAAATTTTCTTCATTCTTTATTGATGAAACTGCAATATAGGTTATCATTAAATATTTATAGATTCATTTGATGTGCATGTTATTGTGCAATATTAACAACAACAAAAAAAAACATTCTATTTTCATTTACAATTATTCACTTGGCAATAAATAATAAAAAATAGTATGAAATACATAATTTTTTTTAAACACTGGGGTCACCTAAGAATTTATGGCCGGTCGTGTTTACATAGATAAGAGGTTGAAAATCCTATGAGAATTTGTACTGCTCTGATTTCTTTATCCACAAGGCTTGAAAGAAAGATACTTTAAGAGAGATTGGGGTAGGAGGGATTCTTCCTTGAAATACTGTCTCGTTAATAATTTGGCACAGTGTGAAATTATAAGCTGATTGCCTCTTCCCAAATCAAATATCCATTACCCACAAAATATGGGCTCATAACCCCACTGGGGTAATTTACCCCGGGGTTGAAAACCATGATTCTAGTGTATAAAAATCAAGAAACGGTTACTCTCATTAAAACACAAAACTATCCACGCCAATATATATACACATGTATATCCATACAATATACACTACCGGCCATAATTATTAGGCCACCCCAGTGATTTCAAAAAATAATGTATTTCATACTATTTTTTAGTGTTTATTTTCAAGTGAATAATTGTAAATGAAAATAGATTGGTTCTTTTGTTAATACTGCACAAAAACATTTGCTTCAAATTAATTTAAAAATATTTAATAATTACTTATATTGCAGTTTCATCAATGAAAGAATGAAGAAAATTCAGTGTGATTCGAACGAGTTCATCTTTACTTCCTTGCTTTGTAAAATTTTGCAAAGTAATTATAACAAAAAAACCATTCTTTTATAATTTAGAATTATCCACTTGGCAATAAATACTAAAAATAGTATGAAAAATATCATTTATTTTAAAAAACTGGGGTTGCCTAATAATTATGGCCGGTATAATGATACCACTGTTGAAAAATTAAAAAAAATAGAAAAAAATGAATAACAGCAAATAAATACACACACACAAAAAAAGCAAAAATTACAATTAACCAATCTATCACCACAAAATGCACCAAGTGACATTAAAGAAACATACACAACACCCCTAAAATGCGGATATGTGTGCAAATGTGTGAGTGTATTAAAATACACTCGGATGCAAACATGCAGTCAGACGTGTGCGAGTGAGGGTGTGAGTACACATACGTACGCGTATGCACACACACATGCATATACATGCATTCAAATGTCAACCTTAAAACCAAGCGGTCAACACACCACAAAATAACAAATCACCGAAAGTCTCGCACTTCTTAAAAATCAGCAGTAAACCAGACTCTAACGGAAGAAAGTAGAAAAGGAAAAACCTGAAAAAGATAACTAGATAACATCACATTAATTGAGTGAAAAAATGAGAAAAAAGTAAACACACACACACACACACACACACACACACACACACACACACACACACACAAGGACTTACGCATAAAAGTAACAAATTAGCTCAGTTCCACATCAGTATTTAAACACACAAATATTGAAAAACCGGCGTTGCTCGGGTGTAATGAAAGCTTTAAAACTCATCGATGGTCCTGGAGCACAGACTCTTTGGACGTTGGCATGAAAGACTAAAAAGCAATAGTTGTTTCCAGTTAAAGCGAAACCGTAGACTGAAAGAAAAATGAATGGATGTAAGTCAAATTTTGATTTCCTGGTATCGAGATCAAATAAGTTTTTTTCGTCCTAAACTGAATTTTGAAGGCTATATATGTCCTCTGAGTAAATGGCATCATGACCGAGACTAAGAACTACAAATATACCTACTTAGAGCCAAACCCGAAGCAAAAACTAAAATAAAAGGGCTGCAAAAATACAGATATACAGAATATTTGTGTGGAGTTTGGTGAGAATCGGATAAAAATTGTGGATTTGTATAAAGGACATACAGACAGATAAACAGACACATACACAAACATCTTGCCTTATATATATATATATATATATATATATATATATATATATATATTATCGATTTTCTGCACTATTGTAGGAACTGCAACCTTGAAAGTTCTGAATATCATTTCTTATGTCTTTGTCTATGAGTGTATCAAATTTTATTAAAATCGGACCACTCCTTCTATACCCTGAATTTTTCGATTATCGATTTTAGATATTTATCGGGGGTATCTCGACACAAAACCTAGCTAAGAACACTCGCAGACGCTTATAGTACAACTGTATAAATTTTCAAGAGAATTGGTTCTGCCGTTTCGGAGTCTATAGGTAACGGACACACACACACACACACACACACACACACACACACACACACACACAGACAAATTTCCATTTATAAATAAGTTTAGATATCAGTAGAGAAAACCAGCCAAGTCCCTGGTCAGTGAAAGTATCCTTATGCGTTCACGATTAATTAATTAGTTACGCCGATTAATTAAGTAACAATTTTGTGTATTAATTCGATTCACGCTTTATCTCAATCTTTGATATCGAGAAGTTTATTGCAAATTCCACTTGCCTCAAATAACAGGACATATTGAGTTCTATAGCCTTGGCTGGCAACCAGTCTACCACAGAAAGCAATGGCAACCTACTGCGGGATAATCTTCTGCCCAGTCAGTCGTGTCTCTTTCGAGACATGATCGCCCAAGCATTTATCATTAGTGGCATTTAAATCATTGGATAAAAAATGTATAGCAGATCAGGTTCTAAAATATTAAAATCAAGCAGCTACAGAATTTTAAATACTTGAGAAATGTTCTAACCGAATACGGAAAGAGCGATGCGGAGATCCGAAGGCGTATTAGCATGGCCAAAGTTGCTTTCCAGAAGCTAATTAGAGTATTGAGAAGGAGGAAAGTTTTGCTGGAAATAAAGAAAAGAGTACTGGATTGTTATGTGATGTCTGTCCTCCAATATGGCGGCGAATGCTGGACAATCTCATCAAAGATAAAGGAAAGACTTAAAGCAACCGAAATGTGGTTCTACAGAAAGCTGCTGAGGATACCATGAACCGAACACGTGAGCAACGACAAGGTTTTGAAGAACACAAGAAGAAACCTGATGCTTAACACCAAGAAAAAACAACTGAAGTTTTTAGGTCAAGATGTGCGTTGTGGTGCAGTGGAAATCGACTCGAAACAAGAAATCGGGGAGCCCAGTTCAAATTCCAGTAGAACTCCTTGCATTCACTTATGCACAAATACCCTTGGGAAAGGTATTAATCCGTCTCTTCCCTTCAGTTATGGATTAAATAATAGGATAGACTAGGTTCTATAGCCTTAGTTGGCAACAAGTCTACCGCAAAAAGCAATGGCAACCTACTGCGGGGTAATCTTCTTCCTAGTTAGTCATGACTCGAAAGAAACATGATTGCCTAAGCGTGTATCACGTATGGCACTTGACTGACTGATTGAATATAATTAAGGCTTCTACTGGGTATAGAGTGGGGGATCAGTTTTATATTGTTATGAAGTAATAAACTGATCCCCCACTAATTACTACTTAAGAATATAATACATCTCCTCCCCAATCTAGCTATGAGTCAAATAACAAGACATATTGGGTTCTATAGCCTTGGCTGGCAACCAGTCTACCACAGAAAGCAATGGCAACCTACTGCGGGATAATCTTTTGCCCAGTCAGTCATATATCTTTCGAGACATGATCGCCCAAGCGTGTATCACGTATGGCATTTAACTGAATGAGGAAGGAGGGCTTGGAAAACGTGATGCTAAGGGGACAGATAGAGGGGAAGAGGTACTTCTCTACCTTAAGTGGCGCTTGGGACTTGTAGTTTTAGTATTAAAAAAAATTCACATAATGCAATGACACGCTCACTCATATAACCCTAACGGAAATAAATGCACTCACACACACTCACACAAAGCACACATATTTCCAATTTTATGTTGACTTTTCTTTTTTTCTTTTTTCTTCTTTCTTTCTCTTAATATATTTGCTCTCACTTCTTCATCTTTTTCACCGCTTCTTCTCCTCTTCCTATACCTCTTTTTCTCCTTCATGTTTTTTGATTTTTCTTTGTTTTTTCATTTCATTGTCGTTCTCTTTCAATATTTACTCTCTCTCCGTTATTTTGTCTCTTTCTCCACCTCTTCTTCTTCTTCTGAACTTTTCATCTTTATCTTCTTTTCCTTCTTCTTTTTTTTATTCTTCTTGTCCTTTTCTTCTTTTCGTTTTTTAATATTTTTCTTCTTTTTTCCCTTTCCTTTTTTTCTTCTTCTACTTCTTAATGTTTTGCTTCTTCTTCTTCTTCTTCTTCTTCTTCTTCTTCTTCTTCTTCTTCTTCTTCTTCTTCTTCTATTTGTATATTTACTCTCTCTCCTTTATTTTTCTCTTTCTCCGCTTCTTCCCCTTCTTCTTCTTATTATTTTCTATATTTAATCTCTCTCCGTTATTTTGTCTCTTTCTCCACTTCTTCTTCTTCTTCTTCTTCTTCTTCTTCTTCTTCTTCTTCTTCTTCTTCTGCTTTTGAAAAAACTTCTGCTTTTTCTACCGTTGAAGATACTTCCTCCTCCTCCACCACCTCTTCTTTTTCTTCTTCTTCTTTTTCTATAATATATTTACTCCCTCTTCGTTATTTTTCTCTTTCTCTGCTCATCTCCTTCTTCTATATTTATCCTCTCTCCTTTATTTTTTCTTTTACTCCGCTTCATTTTTTCTTCTTATTCTCTTTCTTGTTCTCTCTCCATTTTTTTAAACTCTTTTTCCGTTTTTTTTCCCTCCTTCTTCTTCTTTCTATATTTAATACTCTTTCAATCTCTCCATTATTTTTACCTTCCTCCGATTCTTCTCCTTCTTGTTCTTGTTCTTCTTCTCTTTCTTTATTTACTCTCTCTCTCTCCGTTATTTTTTCTCTTTCTCTGCTTTTTCTCCTTCTCCTTGTTCTTATTCTCCTTTTATATTTACTCTCTCTCTCTCTCTCTCTCTCTCCGTTATTTTCTCTTTCTCTGCTTCTTCTCCTTCTCCTTGTTCTTATTCTCCTTTTATATTTACTCTCTCTCTCTCTCTCTCTCTCTCCGTTATTTTCTCTTTCTCTGCTTCTTTTCCTTCTCCTTGTTCTTATTCTCCTTTTATATTTACTCTCTCTCTCTCTTCGTTATTTTTCTCTTTCTCTGCTTCTTCTCCTTCTCCTTGTTCTTATTCTCCTTTTATATTTACTCTCTCTCTCTCTCTCCGTTATTTTTTCACTTTCTCTGCTTTTTCTCCTTCTCCTTGTTCTTATTCTCCTTTTATATTTACACTTTCTATCTTTCTCTCTCTCTCTCCGTTATTTTTTCTCTTTCTCTGCTTCTTCTCCTTCTCCTTGTTTTTATTCTCCTTTTATATTTACTCTCTCTCTCTCTCTCTCCGTTATTTTTTCTCTTTCTCTGCTTCTTCTCCTTCTCCTTGTTTTTATTCTCCTTTTATATTTACTCTCTCTCACTCTCTCTCTCCGTTATTTTTTCTCTTTCTCTGCTTCTTCTTCCTTCCTTCCTTCCTTTTTGTTTTTATTCTCCTTATATATTTACTCTCTCTCACTCTCTCTTTCTCCGTTATTTTTTCTCTTTCTCTGCTTCTTCTCCTCCTTGTTTTTATTCTCCTTTTTTATTTACTCTCTCTCTCTCTCTCTCCGTTATTTTTTCTCTTTCTCTGCTTCTTCTCCTTCTCCTTGTTTTTATTCTCCTTTTATATTTACTTTCTCTCTCTCTCTCCGTTATTTTTTCTCTTTCTCTGCTTCTTCTCCTTCTCCTTGTTCTTATTCTCCTTTTATATTTACTCTCTCTCTCTCTCTTTCTCCGTTATTTTTCTCTTTCTCTGCTTCTTCTCCTTCTCCTTGTTCTTATTCTCCTTTTATATTTACTCTCTCTCTCTCTCTCCGTTATTTTTTCTCTTTCTCTGCTTCTTCTCCTTCTCCTTGTTCTTATTCTCCTTTTATATTTACTCTCTCTCTCTCTCCGTTATTTTTTCTCTTTCTCTGCTTCTTCTCCTTCTCCTTGTTTTTATTCTCCTTTTATATTTACTCTCTCTCTCTCTCTCCGTTATTTTATCTCTTTCTCTGCTTCTTCTCCTTCTCCTTGTTCTTATTCTCCTTATATATTTACTTTCTCTCTCTCTCCGTTATTTTTTCTCTTTCTCTGCTTCTTCTCCTTCTCCTTGTTCTTATTCTCTTTTTATATTTACTCTCTCTCTCTCTCCGTTATTTTTTCTCTTTCTCTGCTTCTTCTCCTTCTCCTTGTTTTTATTCTCCTTATGTATTTACTCTCTCTCTCTCTCTCTCCGTTATTTTTTCTCTTTCTCTGCTTCTTCTCCTTCTCCTTGTTTTTATTCTCCTTTTATATTTACTCTCTCTGTCTATCTCCGTTATTTTTCTCTTTCTCTGCTTCTCCTTCTCGTTATTATCAATCTTTTTCTATACCTGTTTTTCTTTTATCATTTTTTTTTTTTGCTTTTCTCTTTTTATTCATCGATTACATTTTTTAAAGTCTTCCAAAAACAAAATAATATCTGTCCCTCTATTCCACAATTTTTTTTCTATCCAGTAATCTATTCAAAGCGTACGCTGTATCAAATAATGGCCAAGATCCTCTTACTTTTGTTTTGAAGCGGCGTCATTACTTCTCTTCGTTCTAATGTCTCTTACATTCTTATGTTACGAAACGTAAAGTCATAAACGCGACTTTCCTGAACATCTTTTCCTTTTTTTATATTTTTATTTTTTGTTTTCTTTTTTCAACCCATCCATAAACTTCAAAGTCTTTTGTCTTTTCTTTGGAGAAGAAGAGAAATAATATTTGGTGGTGGTACATCAAAGATTTAGCGCTCAATCGAGCAAACGTCTGCTTAGAGCTCCAAGTCTAAACTAAATAAATATGAAAGAACAATGGCGTCGTCGGTCCGATCGACTTACTTCACCGGGAAAAGATTCGCACTACTAGTCTCTCCACTGGAGGTTACTCAAATACTTTTGCCTTTTCGTTTTAATTTCTTATTTATTTATTTTCTCGCCTTAGATCTTCGGCTTCATAACGAAAGACGACAAAAATAAGACCTCCGTCTTTTGTTTTTTTTTCTTTTAACGTTTTTATTTCCAGAATTACATCTTTGGCCCGTAAAATACTTTTCGGGTCCATGTTTTTAAAGGCCCACGTAAATCGTGTTGATTCTACCGAATTATCAAATATGCTAAATCAATTTATTTTTCAGTTTCATTTCTTTCATCTCATTTACTTTTTGTCAGAAATATCAAAACGTCATTAAATAAGTTATTTTTCTGCTATGGCCCTTCATATGGGACTACGGCTATTCATGTCTTCTTTTTGATTATTTTTATTATAGTGATAACCAGCGTGGACCGAGCATGTGAGCATTGACGAGGTGTTGGAATGAATGGAAACGAAAAAGAAATTAATACTGAGCATAAGGAAGAGACAACTGAAGTTTCTGGGACATGCAATGAGGAAGGAGGGCTTGGTGAACCTGATACTAACAGGCAAGATAGAGGGAAAAAAAGACAGAGGAAAGCAGCGGATAACATATTTCAAGGGTCTGATCAGGTGGATTACAGAACGTGAGCTGCGAGACGTTACAGGAGAAAGCGTGCTAAGAGCCACCAGGGATAAAGAGACGCGGAAGGCCATGATCACCTACGTCTTGAAAGGACAAGGCACATAGAAGAAGGAGATAACCAGCCTGTACAAGGCCCTAGAGCCACTTGAGGTAGATAACTTTTGAGTAATAGGCACAGTTTTTCGGGATATAAGGCAAGATGGCGGTTAACATTAGATTTGAACAGATTAAGATGGCAGTAAACAAGGAAGCATCCCCTTGGGAGATGGTTCCACGGAGCTGCTGTTCGTGGTAAGAAGCTGCTGGAGTGTAAATTAATTTTGACAAATGAAATACAAAAGGAAGTTGGTTGGCTACAATGGGCGTGGCATGGTGGGTCTTAGCCGTGTAGGGTTAGGACTAGGAGTGTAACTAAGGAATGTAGTTCGTCTGAACACCGTCCATAAAAATAACGTTCAAACAGCAATTGACAGGTGACGTTTCATCTGTGGGAAAGGGGTTGTAAGGCGGAAAATAATTTACCACCCACAAGGACACGGAAACGTTTTTGGACTCTGTCGAGACTGGAAAGGTTTGACTGAGCCGCTCCTATCCATATATGACAATAGGACTTCATTTTCCGACTGATTTACCGCTTGTAAAAAAAAGATATAGCAAGAAGAGACAAGAGCAACACAAGAAACTGACCATTTTTCCAGCGTCTTTAGCGATGAATCTCTTGTACAAGTTCCATCTCAGGTTCAAGTTCAGTTTAAGTCTCAGTATCGGAATAAAAATTGAAAGTTGACACCAGCGATCGCAAACGTCTTTTTTTAAAAAATTATTTCACTCCAAGCAAGGCGGTACCGCCACTGATGTGCAGGGGGCTACATAAGAGAGTTAAAATTTTAGACGGGGGAGAGTGAAAAAGTCGAACCAGCTACAGGGTTGAAAGAGAAAGGGCAAGAGAAGGATGATTTTTTTTAATCATTTCATCCCAAGCAAGGCAGTACCACCACTGATGTGCAGAGGGCTACATAAGAGAGTTAAAGATTTAGGCAGGAAAAGAGTGAAGACAAAGACAAACCAGTTACAGGGGGAGAAAGAGAAAGGGCAAAAGAAGGATGATTTTTTAATCATTTCACATCAAGCTAGACAGTAACACCACTGATGTGCAGGGGGTTACATAAGAGAGTTAAAGTTTTAGGCAGGAGGAAAGTAAAGAGTGTTGTGGTATCTCCCCTTTTTCTGTGATAATGGACGCGATTTGAGTATGCATATACTCCTGCCATAGTGAGATATGTCAGAATTGTAGGAGAACAGTGACTGATGCGTAAGTTACCGAACGATACCGAAGTTACACAGAGAACACCGCGTCAGTAGTCACAGTAGCTCTGAGCTCCACTGAGACAGAATATTATTACACGGGTATATTAATTTCAGCACAGCATCGCTTCAAAAGCTTATATATATATATATATATATATATATATATATATATATATTCCTTACTAATCGTATTCATAGATTACTAACCTGTGTTCCATTTGTATATTTACGTTTAATATAACTTATTTTTCTATCTCAAATATCTGTTTTATTGTTCATTATTTTGTGCGGTTCCTCACCCGGAATCCACAACAAAGAGAAAGACGAACCAGTTACAAGGAGTGTCAGAAAAAAGGCAACAGAAGGAAGGAAACACAGGTATGAAGACATCTGCGAAGGTAGAGATAAAGGGGGAAAAAAAACAAGATACATGGAGTGATATAGAAAGGGCTGGAGTCAAGTGGATAAGGGGTGGGAATTGACTTTGCATTTAAATTCCTGGAGGTTGTGGCCGTCAGGAAAACAAGTATATGGAAGGGAATTCCACAGGTGGGAATCGAGAGAAAAGAAGCTGCTGGAGTAGCATTGTCAGCTGCGCTTGGTTGATCTAACTGTAAAAGGGTGAGACCTTGTTGCCAGTTTGGTTACCCGAGTAAATTCTTGTGGAGGGGGCACCAGCGACTGAAGTATAGAGCTGCCCGCATTTGGTTGATCTAACTGTAAAAGGGTGAGACCTTGTTGCCAGTTTGGTTACCCGAGTAAATTCTTGTGGAGGGGGCACCAGCGACTGAAGTATAGAGCTGCCCGCATTTGGTTGATCTAACTGTAAAAGGGTGAGACCTTGTTGCCAGTTTGGTTACCCGAGTAAATTCTTGTGGAGGGGGCACCAGCGACTGAAGTATAGAGCTGCCCGCATTTGGTTGATCTAACTGTAAAAGGGTGAGACCTTGTTGCCAGTTTGGTTACCCGAGTAAATTCTTGTGGAGGGGGCACCAGCGACTGAAGTATAGAGCTGCCCGCATTTGGTTGATCTAACTGTAAAAGGGTGAGACCTTGTTGCCAGTTTGGTTACCCGAGTAAATTCTTGTGGAGGGGGCACCAGTGTTATAAGTTCGTCAGAGCAGAAGCTATGAAAATGTTTATAGAAGAGACAGAGGGAAGCCACATCCTACCGAGGAGAAAGTGGCTAGAGTTGAGCTGCCAGGTCGGGACCAGTCAAATTACAGATTTATCCTCTGGAGCCTATCGAGAACACTGAGACGAACAGCAGGGGCGGCTGACCAGATATGACAACAGTATTCCATGCTCGGTCGGATGGTTGATTTCTATATTTGCAAGATTGATTCAGGCGGAAAATGTTTACGGGACATCAATATTAGAAACAACCAGATAAAGGGCCGGGAGGGGGAAACTTGGTAGTATATTATCGTGAAATTCTCCCGTTTTAGAACAAGCGACAACAAGTCCGATTAGAGATGTAAACAAGACAACGACGGAAACAGACTGCAAAGCTCTAAATTTAAAAAAAATATGAAAGACAAACTTTGCAATAAATGCCACACAAATGCAATAAAAATACTACATTGCCCTAATGATGTGGTTTTAATATTACGGGGATTTTACCAGCCATTTAACATAAAATATATAATAAGTGATTCTTGCACTACAAACAGCTGAAAAGGATATTTCATTTTTCATCAAATTTCATCTTCACTGTTAAATTATTCATGACAGTTTCAAACGATCATTAAGGGTCTTAATAACAGGTTATAAATTAATTTTAGTCTTGTATGTGGTGCAGTGGATATCGGCTCGGAACGATAAATCGGGGAGCCGAGTTCGAATTCCAGTTGAACTATTTACATTCACTTACGCACAATTATCCTTGGGAAAGGTATTAATCCGTATCTTCTCTCCAGTTATGGGTTAAATAACAGGACAGTTAGGTTCTATAGCCTTGGCTATAGAACCCAATCTGTCCAAGGGTATTTGAACCAAGGATATTTGCGCGTAAGTGAATGCAATGAATTCAATTAGAATTCGAACTCAGCACCTAGATTTCTCGTTCCGAGCCGATATCCACTGCATCACAACGCACATCCAAATCAATTAAACTGCCACAAAAAGAATTGTTTAGAGTGGTGAAAGGCTTGTGTAGCTTCATCCACACTTTTTGAACTGCTGATAACAAACAATCGGTGCAGAAGTTTGCCACGGATCGCATGAACAGCAGACCGCAGTTATTTGAGCCATAACTGGAGGGAAGGGACGGATTAATATATTTCCTAAGGATACCAGTGTGCAAGTGAATGCAGAGTGTTCGACTGAAATTGGAACTCGGCTCACCGATTTACCACTCCGAGCCGACATCCACCGCACCACAACGCACATCCGTCAATAAACACTTACAGCACCTGGTATGTTCCAAGCGGTCACCCATCTAAGTTCTGACCAGGCTCAACGTTGCTTACCTTCGGTGATCGAGCGGGAAACGGTATATCCAGCGTGATATGACCGTAAAATAATAAAGCGCGCAATAATAATAATAATAAAATAATGAGACTAACAATAATAATAATATGAATAATACTGCTAGCAATAATAACAATAACAATGAAGATAATAATAAAAGTAATATTAAAAATAATAAAAATAATAATACTGACAATAATACCAATAATAATTTAAATGGTAACTGTAATAATGTAGCTGTAGGGAGATGGTTAATGTTTCTTCGATTCGGCCTTGTGTCAGACATAACAAAACTCCCTACAGCTTATATCTTTTGTTCTTGGGGGTTGGCAGCAGGTTGGAGATCGGAATGTGTGTTTGTGTGGAGTAGGGGAAGAATAAAAAATATGCATTTTTTATATTAAAATATGAATTTATTAAAAGAATGGAATAATAAGAACAGGTAGTAGTTAATTCTATGAGAAAGTTGAGGGTATCAAGACTTGTAGAAATGCTTGTAGTAGTAACTTGTTGGGGAGAGTTTATGCGTACGTACGTATGTATGTGTTAGCGTTTGTTCGGTAGGAGTGTCTTTGAATGGAGAAGAAGGAGTAAAAGGAATCAGCACACGAGAAGGAAAGAGAAAGAGGACAAATGTCCGGGTCACTTGAAGCTTCTCCCGTTACATTTTAGTTGTTTCGTCTCGCTGCTCCCATCTGACTGACTGGCGCTGATTTGATCAAAGCCTTTATAGTCATTCAAATTTTCACACTGGATCGCTAAGACTTAATTGTTTTGCAAACTGCTCCCATTGATCAGAAGATCAATTTAACACCTACTTGCGAAATCCGGTTTTAACTTTTTCTTTAAGCACATGGTCAATCCTTTTTCTGTTTGGGAAAAACCAGGATTTCACAGGTCAATGTGAATTTTTGTAAAAGTGAAGAAGAAGGTTGATTTTAATTAATTTCTTATCTATGGCACAAGTGCTTAGCAAACATCCTAGAAGCTTGTTTATAAAAACACGTTCAAATTTCGTATTGTGAATTGTATAAAAATGTTGCGTTATGTGTTTGTTTTGTAGGAATGTCTTTGGATGGAGAAAAAGAAGTAAAAGGAATCAGTATACAAGAAGGAAAGAGAAAAATGAAGAATGTACGAGTTGACTTGAAGCTTCTCCTCGTTACATTTTAGCTTAGCATCTCTGCTTCTTCAAACCGTGATTGACTGATGTTGATCAAGTTCATTTATATCGTCCTTTAGAATTTCGCACTTGTTCGCTAAGTAATTAAAATCCTGCAACTCAATCCCATTGGTCAGTATACCAATTTTACATCTATTTTCGGAATCCGGTTTCGACATTTTCTTTAAGAATATGGTCAGTGATTTTCCGATTTGGGAAAACTAGTATTTCACACGTCATTGTGAATTTAAGTAAACGTGAGGAAGACGTTTGTTTTTAATTCTTAATTTCCTATCCACCACAATAATAAAAATACTAATACTTTGTAAAGAGCGCAATTTCAGAAAAAGAAACTATCAGAAAAATCGCCGGGTTTAAAAATGTTTAATATTTCGATAGTCTGTCTCTCTTCTAACATTTATGTTAAAATTGCATACAAGTATTATATTGTATATAAATTATATATATATATATATATATATATATATATATATATATATTATTTATTTATTTATTATAAATAAACATATTACAAATTATATTGTGATAAATATATTATATATATATATGGATATAATTTATATATTAATATATATATACATATATATATATATATATATATATATATATATATATATATATAAAATCTAAACTTATTTATAAATGGAACTTTGTCCGTCTGTGTGTGTGTCTGTGTGTGTGTGTATCCGTTACCTATAGATTCCAAACCTTCTGAATCGATTTTCTTGAAAATTTACACAGTTGTACTATAAGCGTCTGCGAGTGTTATTAGCTAGATTTTGTGTCGACGTACCCCAGATTAATATGGAAAATCGATAATCGAAAAAATCGAGTTATAGAAGGAAAGGTCCGATTTTAATCAAATTTGATACACTCATAGACAAAAACATAAGAAACGATATTCAGAAGTTTCATGGTTGCAGTTCTTACAATAGTGCAGAAAATCGATAATACTTATATATATATATTTAAGGCAAGATGTTTGTGTGTGTGTGTCTGTTTATCTGTCTGTGTGTCCTTTATACAAATCCACATTTTTTATCCGATTCTCACCAAACTTCGCACAAATATTCTTTAGGCTGAGTCCGAGATCCAAGACCATGGATTAGTTTTAAAGCTTTTATTACAACCGAGCAACGCCGGGCTATATTGCTAGATGTATATAAATTATATTTATATTGTATAAATTGCATACAAGTATTATATTGTATATAAAGTATTTGCCTTATTCGGACTTCATATGTGGCCAGCTACGTCAGTGTTTGTAATAAAGGGTTCGGTTCGAAATTCTTAGCATCTGAAGAAGGCGCATACTACAGCCGAAACGTCGTACAAATGGCAACAAAGCTGAGGACAATGGTCCAAATAATGTAAATACTGTAAATACTACCTCATCTCAGAAATATAGACACATACCAAGTATAAAATAGTAAAAATAAATATATATTATACTTATATAAAATTTTTAAGTATAAAGTATGCACTCGAAATACTGTTAAGCACTGTTAAGTCTTTTCTTAAATCGTACTCTTCTCAAAATGTTTCAGAATGTTTGAAGTGCAACGTAAACCATTTTATTTAATAATGACAATAATAATAATAGTTTGCACGGTTTTATGGTCCTGGTTATGAACGTAAACAGCATCCGACAGCAAGGCCTCTGATTGGGAGGTTGTGAGAAGCATGGAACCACCTCTTAATTGCTGTTGTTCCCAGGTCTACCCTGACCCGGAGTGCTAGCACCTGTTAGGGTCCCAGCTATGGATAAATAGTTGTCCTCCAAACTGGGGTCAAAACGCTATGAAATCATAAAAATAGACTTTCATAGAAAAATATACATGTTTGAAAGAAACATATTACCAACAATACAGTTTTGAAGGAAAAAAAAATAAAAAAAATTACCATAATATATTTTTGAAGGAAATAATATTACCAGCAATACATTTTTGAATACAAAACTAGAAGACATCTTCAGTTTCTAAAATAAAAATAAGAATAAATTCATTAAAATCTGACTAAATCAACCATTTCCCAATAACTGAACATTAAAATAATACCTTAAAACACTACATTTTGTGCACTAAATAACCCACAAAGGTTGATATGCCATTAAACAAAAGCTCAAATTCGACGGTTTTACCCTACATTGAATAGAAAACCCGGAACGATAGAGTCGGCCAATCTCGCTGCTGATCTTGAGAAGGACCTACACTCAGTGGTGGACTGGGATAAGAAGTGGCTTGTAAATTTCAGTGCTTCTAAAACGAAACTACTATCTGTCAACCATCACAGGTAACCTCTCCTGTCTCCCATAAGCATGGATCAAGCGAATCTCCATGAGAGCAAGATATAGCGGCGCCTCGACCTTACCTATCTTCTGATTTTAAGTGGAATCATTACATTTAGTCAATACCTAAATCCACTGCTAGGAAGGTTGGCTCACTGTGTCGGGCCAGCAGGTTGTTTCGCCTGAAACCATCTTGCACATATACAAATAAACCGTCCGTCCGTGCATAGAATATTGCTTTCATAGATGGTCAGGTGCCCCTGCTGTTCAACTCAGTGTTCTTGACAGGCGCCAAAGAAGAATCTGTAATGTGATAGGTCCAGACCTGGCAGCTCGGCTCCAGCCACTTTTTCACCGGCAGGATGTGGCTTTCCTCTGTCTCTTCTACAAATATTTTCATGACTTCTGCTCCGACGAACGTAAGTCACTGGTGCCCCCGCCACAAGAATTTACTCGTGTAACCAGACTGGTAAAAAGACCCCACCCTTTTTCAGATTAACTAAATGCAGCCAACAATTCTACTCCAGAAGCTTCTTTTATCGCGCTTCCCGCCTGTGGAACTCCCTTCCATATACTTGCTTCCTGACGGCTATAATCTCCAGGAAATTAAATGCAATGTCAATACACATCTCTTCACCACTTGACACCAGTTCTTTCTTCATCACCCCGTGTATCTTGTTCTTTTCCTTTCTCTCTACCATTGCAATTGTCTTCACACTTGTGTTACCATCCTTCCCTTGTCCTTTCTCTGATATCCTCTGTAACTGGTTCGTCTTTATCTTTACACTCCTCCTATCTGAATTTTACCCTTATGTAGCCCACTGCGCATCAGTGGCGATACCACCTTTCTTGGGATGAAACGATTAAAAAAAATCTGCGCTGGAAAATATGCCACTTTGCTGGGAAGTGAACTGCAAGAAACTGTAATGAATACCACCCAGACCCAGTTAGGGCCTATAACAATTTTGAGGGACTTTATAATACAAAGAAACAAAAAAATCAAAGATGGTCGCGCAGACATTGTGATCAAAGACCGCAAGAACACAATGGGATTTCTTATTAACATAGCAGTTCATGCAATCTGCAATGTATCTTTGAAGATCTTGAAAATCTTTCAAAATACAATGATTTTGAAATGAAAATCTCAAAAATGTGGCAATCAATAATTGTACAGACAAGTACAGCTTACGTATTACGAATAGCCTAATCTATGTAAAGTGCGCTTCGTCTTAAGATTCCGTTTCTTTAAAAATATGAAAAATAGAAAATATCATGAAGCCATTTCTCAAAATGGCTTCATGATATTTTCTATTTTTCATGGTGTTCCTGGGCATGACCGTAAACTGCATCCGGCAGCAAGACCTCTGATTGGGAGGTTGTTAGGAGCATTGAACCACCTTTTAATTGCTGTTGTTCCCAGGTCCATCCTGACCCGGAGTGGTAGCACTTGTTAGAGTCTAAGCTATGAGCAAATAGTTAACCCCAAACCGGGGTCAAAACACTATAAATGTATAAAAATAGACTTTTATAGAAAATATACATTTTTGAAGAAAAAAATTATTGCGATAACAAATGTTTGAAAAAAAAAATATTCTCAGTGAAACATTTTTGAATACAAAACTAGAAAACATTATCAGTTTTCTGAAATAAAAAAAATAAAAGCAAAACCTTTTAGTCAAAATCGGACTAAATCACCCTTTTCACTATAACCGAACATTAAAAAAAAAAACCTTAAAGCGCCCACCTTTTTGGCATTAAATAGCCCATAGAGGTTGATATGCCGTTAAAAAATCTCAAACTTAAACCCTAGGTCTCTGGTTGAGACGTGGGAGGAAATGTATGCAGAATTCAAAGAAAAAAAATGATCTTAATAGATTGTCTATGTTTTGCTTTGGTGAATTAAAATGGGCTATCTTATATTTCCTGTTAATTACTACAGATTTATTTGTCATTAATTCGTTAGGTACGCCTTTTCCATGACCTAGGAAAAGTAACTCTCTTTTCACGAACAGGCATAGATGGTGAGCATAAAGAGGGAGTTTTTTTTAATTTGAAGAATGATGTAGCCAAGGCAATTTGAGAGTCACATCTCTTTACGTCAGGCCTTAATTAGAAAACATCAAAGTCTTTGATTCTAAGGGGACTGGGTAACCTGAGCTGAAGGTATTTCTAATTGGCTTTTACCTAGAATTTTAAACCTCGTTTTTATCAAAACCTGTTACCGTATCGCGCACATTGGTTGTTACGAATGTAGCCTCTTCTTACTCTTGTTGTCATGATAGGTATGCTGGGCTGCGTCTATTTGAAGCCAAACGTTATTTGGCTGGATTACTATTTTCTACTTAATAGCAACAATAATAATATTTCATGATGTCATCAAATCCGGCATCGCTATTGTTGAAAAGAACACAAGAAAATGCTTTGTCATCAAGGTGGCTCTTCCTGTCGACCATAATATCAAGTTAAAAGAAAATGAAAATCTTACAACGTACACTGACGTCTGTAATGGGGATGTGAAAATGTGGATCCTTTTGGATAGGTATCAATGAGGCGTTAAGTTTTATACTTATTTTATGTGCTATAGTGTATCAAGATAGAAGCGATCATGGCCCTCCACATTTTCCTCTCACTTGTACCTCTCAATTAATTTTGTCTTATTTCTCCCAATATTTGCTTTAACTCATCACGTATGTACCGCGCTTTTTATCCGTCTTTCGTTTCCTCTGCCCTGTGAGTGTCAGATTCTTCAAGTCCTCCTTTCTCTTGATATATCCCACAAACGTCTCCTCATGTTAAGTATACATTTCCTTTTTGTTTCCAAAACCCTGTCTTTGTTCGCATGTTCGACTTATCCTCAGCATACTTCTGTAGAACTACTTTTCTGTTGCTTCGAGTTATTTCTGTTGCTTCGAGTTATTTCTGTTGCTTCGAGTTATTTCTGTTGCTTCGAGTTATTTCTTTCATCTTTGTGGAGTTCGACTATTATTCGCTTCCATATAAAAGAACAGACATCGAATAACAATCCAGTACTTTTTCTTTGTTTCCAAAGAAATTTTCTTCATTCAACAATAATATTAAAAAAATAATAATAATAATAACACCAATAATAATAATTCATAATAATAATTAAAAATAATAAAACAATAATAACAATAATAAAAATAATAATATTAGCAATAATAATAATAATAACAGTAATAAAAATAATAATATTAGCAATAATAATAATAATAGCAGTAATAATAAAAATAGTAATGACAATATTAATGGAATGATAAAGAATGGAACAAAACAAAACATTGAAAGAACCCCTGAAACCCCAGCTTAAGAGATATACAAAAATTATATGTTTAAGTACAAGCCACACAGTGAGAACTTTGTCTATGTAACGCTAGGGATGTCAGGGGAGATAGAAAAAACTCGAAATTTAGCTATAACAACACACCACGACCTACCTTAGGTCTTTCCGCAGACTTGGTAGGTAGTGCAACCATAGCAGAAATCGAATTATAATGAAAATTAACACAATGATAATAATAAGAATAATGTGTTCGGAGCATTTAATGTTTGACTTCTCATTTTCAAATATAATCTATATAAATAAAAATGTACTTGTCTGTTTGTTATTATCCACTAATCTAGAAAACGGCAGCACCAATTGTTTTTAAATTTTACTATAGCATTTTAATCGAATACGAGCGTGTTTTTATATACCTAATATAAAAAAATATTACAATATTAAAAAAATATTTTGCAAACTCGATTAGAGCCGATGAAAGCCGAAGCAAAAACTTTCATTTCAATATCGACGCCTATAAAGACAACTTTGTTATTTCATAGAAAACATAGGAAAACTCCACATTTAAATTAAACGAAATTATATATTCTAGAATTTCTCTGAGTAAATACGAAATTCATATACATACGATCTATATAAATAATTATACACGATTCTCAAATTTAGTGCACAATTCCCATTTCATTCACATTGTTTTAGCAAATAAATTTCTCTGCCTCCCTTGCTTTACCTTGTGAGTGTCATATTCGATGAGCACTCATTCGTAATTTCGTACCCTAGAAATTTCAGCTGTCTCCCACTGATTCTAGGTATACGTGTCCGTTTTTCTGGTGAGAGAAAGTCAATATCGTGAGACAATGAATAGATTTTGTTTGTTTTATTGAAAGAAATAAGATATAGAAATGTGTGACAGAAGATCAGTGGCATAATATAGTGGATAAACTTTGTTGTATTGGAAGGGATAAGGAAATGAATAAGAAGATACAGAAAAAGTGTAAAAGAACAGCAAACCTATGGGACAATGGATAATTTTCATTGTCTGTAAGTATAACTTTCATGAGTCTAGCTAGTTGGTACGAAATTATTTTTTGATTATTTTTTATATGTGGGAATTAATTTAAAAACAGAGTAAAATAAAATAAAAAGACAAAAAAGAAAGAAAATAATAATTTCCCAGGAGGCCTCTAACAAGAAAGACCATCCACATCCATGCGAGAAAAAAGGTGCTTCCTGGTACTAAATAGAAACTCAGTTTTTTTTAGGGACTCTCAACGGGACAATACGCACCTTTTGTTCGGGAAGACATTTCCCCTTAAAAGATTGTTACGACTAAGTAAATAACGTGAAAATCCTAGAGATATGCCTAACTAGCAGTATAGCCCGGCGTTGCTCGGGTGTAATGAAAGCTTTAAAGCTAATCCATGGTCCTGGAGATCAGACTCTTTGGACGTTGGCATGAAAGACTAAAAAGCAATAGTTGTTTCCAGTTAAATCGAAACCGTAGACTGAAAGAAAAATGTATGGATGTAAGTCAAATTTTAATTTCCTGGCATCGATATCAAATTTTCTACACTATTGTAAGAAGTGCAACCTGGAAACTTCTGAATATCGCTTCTTCTGTCTTTGTCTATGAGTGTATCAAATTTGTATTAAAATCGGACCACTCCTTCTATAACCCTTTTTTTTCGATTATCAATTTCGGTATTTATCGGGGGTACCTCGACACAAAAACTGGCTAAGAACACTCGAAGACGCTTATAGTACAACTGTGTACATTTTCAAGAAAATCGGTTCAGCCGTTTTGGAGTCTATAGGTAACGGACACACACACAGACACACACACAGAGACAAAGTTCCATTTATGAATAAGTTTAGATTAGTTGTTTCCATCTCCTTTTTTCCTTCACCTATTTTATTTCAGCGAAAGTAATTCAATACTTATTGGGTCTTTAAGTAAAAGGAACAAAGCCAAACCCTAGCAATAACCACAACATCCATACGTATCACTTATGGCGGATTAATTCATTTCATTTGTTTAATTTTACAGCATCGTTTCGACCGGCCTTGCTCACTCTTGTCGAAGAGAGAAAGTGCTTTTCTTTTTTGTTTTCTTTTTTTTATTTTTTGATGATTTGTTTTGTATAACGGAATGCTTCTTCCGCCTGTTCTACGTACTTCTTCAGAGTTGATCTCCGGAGGCACGTGCATCACATTTTTCTATATCATTTCCGCTGCCTGGTACGATCTTTGGATTGCTTTCTTCTGACTTGTGTATTGAAACGGAGGAACGAACTTGTCACATTTCTTGGGAAAAGTTTGAAATCTCAAATACAAACATGTCTTTATTGCATGGGGGAGTGATTTCAAGTGATTTATCCAGCATGACTAGGGAAAACCTGTTCAAAATCGATGATGAATGTCATATTTGATCAACAGAGAAAATGTTTCTCTAAGCAAATATCAGTTGTGAAAAAGAAATGTTGCCGTAATTAAATCCAATTCATTTGATCAAAATTGTGCTTAACCCTTCGAACCCTGGCACATTAAGAAATGCAGATCTCCCACCATGGGCCCCTTCTCTTCGTCTCTGCAATTCATGACTTTAGACGATTCACCGGACCCCCGTGTCCAAAAGGTTAATGTTGAAAAACAGTCAGTTAAGTGCCATACCTGATTTTCCAGCATCAGGTTGCCATTACTTTCTGCGGTAGATTGGTTGCTAGCCAAGGCTATAGAACCCAATCTGTCATGTTATTTAACTCATAGCTAGAGGGGGAAGAAATGTATTATATAATTATATATTAGTGCGGAGTCATTTTATTACTTCCTAACAAAAGAAAACCGATCCCCTATTTTATGACCAGTAGAAGCTTTAGTCATGATTCCAACTATTATATTCAGTCAGTCATTTAAGTGCCATACATGATACACGCTTGGGCGCTCATGTCTCAAAAGAAACATGACTGACTGGGCAGAAGATTTTTCAGCAGCAGGTTGCCATTATCTTCTGCGGTAGACTGGTTGCCAACCAAGGCCATAGAACCCAATCTGTCCTGTTATTTCACTCATAGCTAGAGGAGGAAGAGATGTATTATATAATTATATATTAGTGGGGGATCATTTTATTACTTCCTAAGAATAGAAAACCGATCCCCCACTTTATGACCAGTAGAAGCTTTAGCCATGATTCCAATTATTATATTCAGTCAGTCATTTAAGTGCCATACGTGACACACGCTTGGGCGATAATGTCTCGAAAGAAACTTGATTGACTGGGCAGAAGATTTTCCTGCAGTCAGGTTGCCATTACTTTCTGTGGTAGATTGGTTTCCAGCCAAAGCTATAGAACTTTATCTGTACACACAACTAGCGAATTCTTCAAGTTTTAAAAGCGTACTTCTCGAAGGAACTCATCCTCATCTTGGTTACTGAGACCTGGTCCATTTATCCGTATCAGCAAGGTAGATTTCTTTAGATAAAGTTGAACTGATCGATAACCAACCGAAATTTGCTAACATCAAATATCCCGAGGGAAGTCTGTCCGAGATTTCTTCAATAACTAATTGTTGGTTTGAGTTCAGCATATACATTTGCACAGAAATAATGCTATTTTGGATAAATTTGAAGGGGGAAAAGCCGTCGGTACCTAAAACGAACATTTACCAAACAAAATTATTTAGGTTCAAAAATTAAAAACTAAAAGGAAACTATAATATAAACAAAAACAATTGCCTAGTAAGACTTTTCTTCAAACTAGAAAAATAATGGCAGCCAAAGCCGAGTAGAAACTGAAATAAAAAGACTGAAAAGAAAAAAATAATGAAAGGTTGGATTCAATCAAAACGAATAAAGGAAAAGTAAGTAAAACATTTAAAAAAGAAAAAAGTATTTGTGTTTCAAAATGTTCTTTGTAGGTCGAATCCAAAGGATTCATTTGCAGAGGTTCTTCCTGCTCCCGAAATTTCACCCGTCTGAAAATGTTAAATTACATTAGAAACGACACTTTATAAAAAAGGCGGGAAAGCTCTCTTGTCGAGTACAAACTCTAAAATCACTGACTCTTTATAGGAAGACGAAAAATATCGTGGGTTAAACTGAAAACACACTTTATTTTTTTTTCTTAAAGAAAAACAGTAGTTTGGAAAAGTAGTAGTTATTTCCACAGAAATAAAATTAAAAGACAAGGATTGAAAACTGAATAAATTAAAGAGAAAATTATGATAATCAAAGAATTAACAAAAACGGTTTTGGCCCCCAAAATTTCCTTTAAATAAAAGAGATAGGTGTATAAAAAATTAGTATAGATAAGTATATAAACAATTATACACAAAAACAGTTGTCTGATAAGATTTACGTCAGACAAGATAAAAAGTCAACCAAAGCCGTGGGGAAGACAGAAAAAAAATTAATAAGTTCAAAGCAGAAAGAATAATAGAAAAAATAAGTGAAAACATCTTAACAAAAAAGTATTCGTGCTGCAAAATGTTCTTTGCAGGTCTAATCCTAAGGGTTTATAGTGGGTTGCTTATCTATTATTTTCCCGTTTGTAGTGGGAGTCCGTTCTAGAGAAGACTAGTTGTATATTGTTGCAGGTTAACGAAATTTGGCCTTGTTGTAGATAGCCCACTATAAGTCATAAAATGATTATAAAATCAAGAAAAGCAAATTGAGCTGAAAATTAACATTTTATATATACCCATATCAATTACTATTTTTACAATTAATATTTTTACAATTAAAGTAATACTTGAATATATGTCCAAAGGAGGTTAAAATATTCCTGGCAAATAATAAGCTGAAAGAGATTTAAGGCTTAGGAATGTGGGAAGCGTGTAAGTGAGGAATGTCTTTGATATAGCCGCTCCTTAGATCAGTAAGTAATTTTTGAGGCAGGGAAGAAAGAAAGCGGTAAGGGAGGCGAGCGTCGTAAGCCGCTTGACTTAGGTCAAGAGAGATACTAATTACTTTCTTCTCCTCGAGTCGGTCTGCCCGGCGATGCTTTCTGTATCCGCTTTTTATATCAGTTTGTAAATCTATAGTGGGTTGCTTATTGTTATCCCGTTTTTAGTGGGAGTCCGTGATAGTGAAGGGTAATTGTATACTGTTGCAGGTTAACGGAATTTGGCCTTGTGGTAGATAGCCCACTGTAAGTCATAAAATGATTATAAAATCAAGAAAAGCACATTGAGTTGAAAATTAATATTTTTATATATATACACATATCAATATTTTTACAATTAAAGTAATACTTGAATATAGGTCCAACGGAGGTTAAAATGTTCATGGCAAATAATAAGCTGAAAGATATTTAAGGCTTAGGAATGTGGGGAGCGTGTAAATGTCTTTAATGTAGTCGCTCCTTAGGTCAGTAAGTAGTTTTGAGAGAGGGAAGAAGGAAGGAGAGGTGAAGGGACGAGCATAGTAGCTACTTGACTTGGTCAAGGGAGACACTAATTACTCTCGCCTGTCACCGTCGGTCTGTCTGTTGGGTGCTTTTTGTCTCGGCTTTTTTTTTGGCTTTTTGGATCGCAGGTGATTATTTGGTATTTCACACTTGTATTTGATTCTGGGCTTCCCATTGGCTGATAAATAAAATTCGCGTCGGCTCGCGAAATGGAAATTTAATAGTTGATTAATTTTTATTTTTTAACCGGAATATCTGCGCGAACCCGGATGCGCAGCGACAACTTTTGGTCATTTCTTTTTTGTCGTGAGAGAGCAAACATACGGTCCATCGTTTTGCTCGGTCAGTATCACCACAGGTTCATTCACAAATATTTTTCACGAAACTTTACGAGTCTGAAAATGTCAAATTACATTAGAAACGAGACTTAAACATACGCGGGTTCGGATACTATTATCTATTCTCTTCAGCCGAATCTGCCCGTAGACCAAACCTCAACTGAGTTGTTCTCTGTCCGAAAATAGAGCTTGACTGACAGTTTCGATTTCATGTGCGACTGAGTCAGTCAGTTAAGTGCCATACGTGATACACGCTTAGGCGATCATGTCTCGAAAGAGGCATGACTGACTGGGCAGAAGATTATCCCGCAGTAGGTTGCCATTGCTTTCTGCGGTAGATTGGTTGACGACTAAGGCTATAGAACATAATCTGTCCTATTATTTGACTCATAACTAGATGGGGGAAGTGATGTACTATATTATTATGTAGTAATTATGGGGGATCAGTTTATTACTTCAAAACAATAGGAAATCGATCCCCCACTTTATGCCCAGTAGAAGCCTTAATCATGTTTCCAGCTATTATATTCAGTCAGTCAGTTAAGTGCCATACGTGATACTCGCTTGGGCGATCATGTCTCGAAAGAGACATGACTGACTGGGCAGAAGATTATCCCGCAGTAGATTGCCATTGCTTTCTGCGGTAGACTGGTTGCCGACCAAGGCTATAGAACCCAATCTGCCCTATTATTTAACACATAACTGGAAGGAAGAGACTGATTAATACCTTTCCCAAGGGTATTTGCGCGTAAGTGAATGCAATGAATTCGGCTGGAATTCGAACTCGGCTGCACCGATTTCTCGTTCTGAGCCGATGAATTCTACGCCCCACCCCCAGACAAGATGTGACACAAGGTCAGACTTTACGTGAGAAACCCTTGCAGGTACACTCAGACACAAAACTGGACTTGACTTTTTTCTCAAGCGATTATCTGCCCGTAGACATAGTCCGGACCGAGTCGCTCTCTGCCAAAATTTCCCTGCGAAGATATACGCGGGATCCGACTTATTTATTTTTCTCAGCCAAGTCTCTACCCGTAGATAGAGCCCCGACTATGTTGCACTCAACCCGAACACACAGAGCTTGATAAGTACCTCAACTCTGATTATTTAACCGATCCCACCATCACAAAAGGCTGGATGTGACACATAGTTGGCTTTTACGGTGAGGCATTCTGAGCGAGCACACTCGGGCAAAAATTCCCTGTAGACCTTGCATAAACGTGATCGGATCTTGTAAACCTTTCGCCAGACATGACTCTACCTTTCGGCAGGGCATCATCGCGGATCCTCTCCGCCCGTAGGTAAAGAATCCGATAAGGTTAAGTTCGGGCGGAATTCTAGGTATTTACCAGAATGCTCCCTACTGAGGCAGGGTGTAATACAAAGTCAGTATAGTAATTCTTAGCTCGTAATCTTAAGAAAAATTATCCCGTAGACCTTTGGTCAACACTCGTCTGGGTTTCTCTCCGCCCAGAGCCAGAGAGACCGACGACTGAAGAGTCCGATGTGGAGCATTTCTTTTTTTTTTTCTTTTATAATCATCTCGCTCTAAACAGGGCAGTCTATTGCGACTGGTGCGCAGGGGGTTACATAAGAAGAAAGTTATGAGAAAGAGTGACAGGTTACAGGGCGTGTGAGGAAGGGTTAAGATACTGAGAGTGGAGTGGACGCTGAAAGGTCATGAGAGAGAGGATGTAGGTTAGTGAGATAGGAGATGACTATTGAATTTACACTTGAATTCCTGGAGATTGTAGCTGGTGGAGAAGCAAGTCAACGGAAGGGAATTCCACAGGCGGGAAGTGCGAGAAAAGAAGCTGATGGAGGAGAACTTTTGTTTCCATTTTATTGGTTTCACAGTAAAAGGGTGGGACCTAGTTGCTAATCTTGTGGCTCGAGTAAATTTATATATAGATTATACCATCTTTGCTTAAAATTGCCTTCTGTGCACCCTACATAAATCATTTTCTGCCCATTAGAATCTTCCTCCTCAGCTTTATGTACCACTCCTTCCATTTTACAAGTGCCACTTAGCGAACATTTGCCCTTGTCCGTGCAGTTACACGAGTCACCATCATGTTCATTCTACGTGTTACCCTTGGAGTTCTTGACGTTTTGTCATTTTACAGCTTCATCTAAGTTACTGGTGCAGCTGTAACTCATTTTCACTTTATTTTTATTAAAAGTCTTATGCAATTCAGAGGACCTGAGGAATTGTTTGTCCAATATTTTAAAAAATGCCTTCCCTATACAGTGTAACCCTAATATAAGAGAGTTGTTGGGACCGGATAAATGTTCTCTTATATCCGGGTTTGGTCTATTTTATATACATTACCACAGGCTCTAATTTGGGACCAGATAAAACATCTCTTATATCTGGGTTTCTCTTATATCCGGGTTATATATTAGTTTTCACCTCCAAATTAAAGTGGGTGGGGGGTTGAACCAAATAACGTTTCTAGACCTATTAATGCTTTATACCTGCTGGCTCATAAGAGGTTTAAATACTCACCTCGATTTGTGTCCCCCCCTCTCTTAACGCCAACTTGTATTCCTTTTTTTCTCTTCAAATATTTTTTTAGAAGAAGAATTCGCGAATAACTTACACTCACTATTTACATTATTGAAACTATTGTCCTCATCTTTGTTGCCATGTTTACAACTTTTCGGTCATTGTACACTCCAGCCTTCTTCAAGTAGGATTTTTGAACCAAACATTTTATTACGATCACTGGGATATATGAGTCTTATTCCTTGTGCAAAATCACTTCTGGTAGCCATGACTTATCTCCCTTTAACTTAATTGTAGCTGGTGGAGGAGCAAGTCAACGGAAGGGAATCCCACAGGCGGGAAGTGCGAAAAAAGAAGCGGATGGAGTAGAATTTGCCTTTACAACTTATTGGTCTCACAGTAAAAGGGTGGGACCTAGTTGCTAATCTCGTGGCTCGAGAAAATTCATGCATAGGGGGAAGGAGAGAGCTAAGTTCATCGGAGAAAAAGCCGTGAAAGTACTTTCAGAAGAGACACAGGGAAGCCACATTGGAGAGTGACTGTATCTTGGCTGCCAAATCGGGATCGATCACATTACAGATTCTCCGTTGGATTTTGTCAAGCATCCCTAGGTGGATAGCAGGAGCACCGGAACTGATATGGCAGCAGTATTCAATGCACGGGCGGATGCCAAGTCGGGATTGATCATATTTCAGATTCTTCGTTGGATTTTGTCAAGCATCCCTTGGTGGATAGCAGGAGCACCTGACTAGATATGGCAGCAGTAATCAATGCACGAGCGGATACTAAATCAAGATCGATCACATTACAGATTATCTGTTGGATTTTGTCAAGGACCCCTAAGTGGATAACAGGACCACCCGAATAGATATGGCAGCAGTATTCAATGCACGGGCTGATGCTAAGTCGGGATCGATCATATTTCATATTCTCCGTTGGATTTTGTCAAGGACCCCCATGTGAATAGCAGAAGCACCCGACCAGATATGGCAGCAGTATTCAATGCACGGGCGGATGCTATGTCGGGATTGATCATATTTCAGATTCGCCATTGGATTTTGTCAATGCACGAGCCGATGGCAGATAATGGTTAAGAATAATAAGATGATGTAATGAATAATGACTCTCCATTATTTCTTACACCATCTGCACATCCAAACTGTCATCCATCTAGGTACTGACCAAGCTCAATGTTGCTTAACTTTAGTGATTCGATCTGGTGTTTTAATTTGAAATAGTCGTAAGCCTGATACTAAGCAGGAAAGAAATAACCATTGCTACTAACAAAAATGAAAATTTTAATAGTTACTCATCTCAGAATTTGTATCATGCGAGATTGTAGTCATTTTTCCCGTAGACCTTCGTCAAACACTCGTCTGGGTTTTTCTCCGCCCAGAGACAGAGAGACCGACAACTGAAGTGTCCGATGTGAAACTGAATGCTGATTGAATTCTTTATCTAAAGCCTCATTTTTGTTACCGTGAGTGTCATATTTCAGCCCCAACATAAATCAGGGTTTTGATTTTTAAATTGGTGTTTATTTCTCCACCTCACAATACAAAAGATAGTTCATGTGGTTATTAATTAGGACTTCATATTAATTTAGAGCAGTGTTTCCCAACCACTGTGCCGCGGCTCGTTAGTGTGCCGCGGAATGGTTACTGGTGTGCCACGAAGAGATAATATATAGAAGACATTTAATTTCATTTTGTTTAATGAAGACATTTAATTTCTTAATCAAGATGACAGCACGCAATTTCAAATTGCTGAATTTCAGGAAACTAAACGATTCGCATCTAATAATTGGTAAGCGTTGTTATGCTTGATATAATCTATATATCTCGTTTACAATATTAACAGATTCTTTGGAGATATTTCTTATTTAATATTTAGGTGTTGTAAATTAAGGTTTTAGTAGGACAAATAAAAAACATGATTAAATATGATAAAAATTCTCTTTGATTTATTTTTTTCAATTTTAGATCCAATTCACAAAAGAAAAGGCGATGGTGACAAGAATAATTTCACAACTTCATTTAAAATACCAAAAGTTCATCGGTTGTATAGTGATGATTAATTGAAATTTGGGTTTCACTGGACTGGAGATGCACTGATTCCTTCTCCGCCTTGTATTGTGTATATATATATATATATATATATATAAGGTGATAGTGGGGAGAAGCTTTCACTGTTTATATTATGCTTCTTGAACTGTGTCCCCCGTAGCATTTAAGTGGACAGCTATGTTCAGTTTATTCGGAGAATCAGCTAAAGCGGAAAACTGAAGCATCATAACCAGCTACATTTGGGTAGATGGCGTTCAATAGTCAAGGAAGTGAATCTGTCTAGGGCAGTGGTTCCCAACCAGTGTGCCGCGGCTCATTAGTGTGCCGCGGAATGGTTACTGGTGTGCCACGAAGAGATAATATGTAGAAGACATTTAATTTCATTTAGTTTAATGAAGACATTTAATTTCTTAATCAAGATGACAGCGCGCAATTTAAAATTGCTGAATTTCAGGAATCTAAACGATTCGCGCATACTAATTGGTAAGCGTCGTTATGCTTTATCATTGTGGTGCATTGGATATCGGCGCGGAATGAGAAATCGGTGCAGCCGAGTTCGAATTCCAGCCGAATTCATTGCATTCACTTACGCGCAAATACCCTTGGGAAAGGTATTAATCCGTCTATTCCTTCCAGTTATGGGTTAAATAACAGGACAGATTGGGTTCTACCGCAGAAAGTAATGGCAATCTACTGCGGGATAATCTTCTGCCCAGTCAGTCATGTCTCTTTCGAGACATGATCGCCCAAGCGTGTATCACGTATGGTACTTAACTGACTGATCCTCATCATCGTTGCCATTTTTACGTTTTGGCTGTTGTACACTGCGGAATTTTGAACCGAACCCTTCATTACGATCACTGGGGTATATCATTCTAATTCCTTGTGGGAAGCCGCTTCTAGTAGTCATGAGTTATCTCCCTTTAACCCGACCTTTCATGACCTTCAAGCAAGATTGCGATAATCTATGCATAAGCTATGATACTCTGTGTGTCATAGTATATCTGCATGACGGATTTGTTTGGAATCCTTCAAGTAGCTTCTGACTATATAACACACACACACACGCACACACACACACAAACAAACAAAAAAACAAAAAAAAAAACAGAATAACATGGACTTGATTTTACTTCTATAGATGCCAGAGAAATTATAAAGAACTTATTTTCCAATTTACCACAAGCAAGGCAGTTAAGCTACTAAAACAAATTTGAATTTTTAAAGATTAAAATTGGCTGGAAAGAATGGAAGCGGAAGAGAGTTTCACAAGCGAGAAGTTCGAGGGAAGGAACTGTTAGCATAAAACATACGCTTACATTTGGGCCAACTCAATTTTAAATTGACGTCTCGACGCCAGTCGAGTAGTGCACTTAAATTTAAAAACGTGTAGAAACCATAGCGAAGAAATTATATTTATTTTTGTTTAATACAGAAAAAAGGTGGTACTACGCAAAAAAATAGGGGATGGAGAAGACTGGTTTTTCATCTGCTTTCAAACAACTTAGCAGGGTGATCCTCCTGCTATCCATATAGGTGTTCTTGACAAAATCCAACGAAGAATCTGTAATGTGATCGATCCCGACTTGGCAGCTCAGATACAGTCATTTTCTCACCGGCGCAAGGTGGCTTCCTTGTGGCTTTTTCTACAAATACTTCCACGGCTTCTGCTCCGATGAACTTAGCTCACTGGTGCCCACTATATATGGATTTACTCGAACCACAAGATTGGCACCTGGGTTCCACACTTATACTGTGAAACCAATAAAATGTAAACGCAAATTCTACCCCGGCAGCTTCTTTTCTTGCACTTCCTGTCTGTGGAATTCTCTTCCGTTTACTTAAGTTCCCGACCGCTGCAATCTTCAAGAATTTGAATGTAGAGTCAATAGTCATCTCCCATCTCACTAACTTGCATCCCCACTCTCATGCTCTTTTCTCCATCCACTCCATTCTCCTGAATATTCTCATCCTTCTCTTACCCACTTCCTGACACGCCTTGTAACCTGTCACTTCTTCTCATAACTTTCCCCCTATGTAACCCCCTCTACAACAGTGACAGTAGGCTGTCTTGCATGGGGCGATATGATTGTAAAAAAAACCTACAATCCGTAATCCAAGTAAGCTATACAATATTCCTTTTACTATATCATCGTATTCTTACTTACCGTTCTTGCTAATACCGCAAAGACTCCATAGTGAAGCACTCATACGAACAATTACCATGAAAGTATTTATGGAAAAGGTAAAGTCAGGCAACCTTAAGCAGATGGGGAAGGGACTGAAGCTGATATGTCAGATCGGGACCAATAATATTGCTTATTCATTTTTAATCGTTTTAAGGAGATTAAGGCATATAGCACGGGCCATATGTGGCAGTAATATTCTAAGCAAGAACGCATGATAAACTTAAAGATATGCCAGATAGATTCTGGATTCTAGTAAAGCACAGTGAACGAACTTTCTTAGCAGCTGATCTTGCAATTGATTCAATATAAACTCGGGCAGTCAGATAAGTGCTATACGTGATACACGCTTGGGCGATCGTGTCTCGAAAGATACATGACTGGGTGGGCATGATTTTCCTCTAGTATGTTGCTATCATTTTCAGCGGTATACTGGCTATAGAACCAAATCCTGTCCTGTTATTTAACCCATAGCTGAAGAGAACACTAATACCTTTCCCAAGGTTATATGCGCGTAAGTGAATGTAACGAATTCAACTGGATGTCTAAATCCGATCTCGAATTTTTCATTCCGAGAATTTTTGTATGTTTAAACAGAAATTTATTAATGGAAAAAAATAACATGAATCAGTAGAAGCTAATGTTCAATGAGAAACAGTATTAAGAAGTTAATAGTATCAAGAGTTCGTAGTAGTATCTTGCAAGAATGAGTCTATGTGTACGTAGGCAGGAACGTATGTATGTATGTATGTATGAGAGTTTCTGGTTAGATAGGATTGCCTTTGAAGTTATCGTTCAGGGTTAATGGTGAAAAGGAAAGAGATGAGAAATGATACATGTGAGAGAAAGATAGAGACAATAGTAGCGATCGTTTGAGGTTTGTCAAGGGTTAGGGCTAATTGCTCGTTATCTTAACTCTCTGACGACGGTTGAAATTACTCGTCTTTTATTCCGTTTAGGAATTCACTCTCAGATGTG
Source organism: Ascarosepion bandense (assembly GCA_037127315.1). Classification (NCBI taxonomy): domain Eukaryota; kingdom Metazoa; phylum Mollusca; class Cephalopoda; order Sepiida; family Sepiidae; genus Ascarosepion; species Ascarosepion bandense. The sequence goes on along the minus strand of JBBBDQ010000532.1, from coordinate 5,988,522 downwards.
ATTCTGGCCATTCTATTTTGTTTTTAGATGTTTCCTAGTTTTCTATTGGTCGAAAAACATTTTGCCTCCAGGTGTTGAAATTTTGCAAGCTTTGTGTGTGCTAAGTAAAGTTAGTAAATTCGGTAATATTCGCTTATTTCTAACAAAATTAACGAGCATTTGAATTTTTAAATCGAGAACCTGTTTTGTTCACTGCAATATAACTTAGATCTGAAAATAGAAGTAAGCGTTCCTATCTGAGCGCGTTACTAGGTCTGCTGGTCTGTCACTCTTGGATTTGTAATCTTGACGGAGAACAGTCAATATGTGACGATGTCAAAAGCGGCGTATTAATACGATTAAAATGCTTACTTACAGAAAGAGCCTAAGTGCATTGAAGTGGAACCTTCTCCCTCCGCACTTGCCGGCACTATTTGCCATTGCTTCCGCTTACTTTTTCTATTGATTTTACTGTTTTCTGTTTTATCGGTTTTTTTTTTCCAAATGAAAATTGATTTCGTGTTTACTTAGGTCTTGTCACAACATCTGTAAATTCTTTCTTTTAACTGTTACTGTGTCTTGATTTGTATTTCATACAACCAGGGACATAGAATTCGCATCTGCACTTGCAGGATTGGTACAAGGCAAACACATTGCATTCTAAAGAAGCAATTTGATTGACTGCCGCTTGGTTTTTGCTTTTTTTTTTAATTTCAGGATTTATTCACCAAGAAAAGGGAAATATTTTCAGGTGTATAATCCGCATATGTGAAGTGATATAAGATAAAACTAATCTTGACTGGGTCATTTTTTATTCAAATGATAACTAGGAATATCGTGTTGTGCATTTTTAACATAGTTAGGGCCTGCCCGTTTTAATAGATTTTTTTTATGTCCCGCGTCTCTTCAGTACGTTAGCAAAAATGTTTCGAGAACACGTGTAGAATCAGGACATATATTAGGCTATGAGAACCTTTTTTTTAAATAATGTTTTATAACTATTTCACATCAAGCAAGGCAGAACTGCTACTGGGACGCAATGGGGTTACATAAGAGGTGAGCGATGAGAAAGAAGAAAAAGTTACAAGGGAGTCAGAGAATGAGTAAGAAAAGGATAAGAACACAGGTATGAAGCGGACTGCCTTTGAGTGGAGTGGAAAAGAAGAAAAAAATGATACAAGGGTTGTCAGAGAAAGAAAGCGAGTCAAGGAGATAAGAGATGGCAATTGACTTTGCATTTAAATTCTTGGAGATTGTAGCTGTCAGGGAAGCAAGTAAATGGAAGGGAGTTCCACAGGCGGGAGGTGCGAGTTAGAGTTGCGGTTACATTTGATTGTTTTTACTGTAAAGGTGTGGGACCTAACCGCTATTCTAGTAGTTCGAAAAAATTTATGCAGAGGGGACATCAGAGAGTTAAGCTCACCAGAGCAGAGGCCGTGAAAGTATTTGCAGAAGAGACAGAGGAAAGTAGTAGTTGTAGGCGTAGGCGTAGGCATAGCATTATATAATAATTGTGCTTGTTCTTTTCTTAGTTCGCACGATCGTTGCGCCTTGCTAATACCTGATAAATAATGGACTATTTCGTTTTGACCGGATGAAAGAAAAACTTACCAGAGACGCTATTTGACTTTAGTCGAAAGTAAAACGTAGAAGTATTTATGTTGGGGCGCTCTCCACCTTTCCATGGAAATGGACAATTCGAATCACTATATAAAGTAGTAGTGATTATACCTCGAGGAAGGAAGTCGAGTAAGGAAGTCGAGTGAGCGAGTCAGTCGGGTATTTCCGGTATTGCACCGGAAGTGTTCTACTAGTCAATCTATCACGTCTCTACGACGATACTGTATACTAATTATCTAGTTCTGTATTCTACTAATCCTCACCTCTTGTAAATACTTCTCTTTCCTGTCAATACACCTACTTTTATACTATTACGTTGTTTTGTATTATTTCACGTAATTCTGTTACCCGACGTAACAGTTTAACGTTTCCTGCTAACCCCTCATAAAAAAAAGGACTGTTCGATTTTATTTGCGTAAAAAGATGAAATAGACATCATTAACGCTACTTCGTTTCAATAAGAAAATGAAAGAAATACAGAAGGAGAGATTCAGGTTGTCAATTTCAAATCGTTTCATTTGCATCCTTTTCTCAAAATTCATATTTATGATTTGTTATTTTATTAAAATTGTTAAGCTCAGGTATTTCAAAACTTGGTAGGGAAATTTCTCTACATATATTATTGCTATAGAACTCACCATGAGCTCATAGAATCATTAACTGAATAGTTTGACTTTGCGATTTGTTTAACGGCATATCAATCTCTGTGGTTTATTTAATGCCAAAAAGGTGGGGTTTTATGGTATTTTTAAATGTTCGGTTATAGTGAAAAGGTTGATTTAATCAGATTTTAATGAATTTTTTGCTTTTATTATTTTTTACTTCAGAAAACTGAAAATGTCTTCTAGTTTTGTATTAAAAAATGTTTTGCTGAGAATAATTTTTTCCTTAAAAAATGTGTTATAGTAATAATCTTTTCTTCAAAAATTTATTGTTGGCAAGAATTTTCATTCCAAAATGTATATTTTTTTCTATAAAAGTATGTTGTTTTTATATATTTCTATAAAAGTGTATTTTTATACTTGCATAGTGTTTTGACTTCAGTTTGTGGGTTAACTATTTGCTCATAGCTGGGTCCTTAACAGGTGCTACTACTCCGCGTCAGGGTGGACCTGGGGTCGACAGTAATTAAGAGGTGGTTTTGCTGCCGGATGCAGTTTACCGTCATGCCCAGGACCCATTAACTGAAGAATTATGATTCATGAGAAAATGAAAATGGAAAACCGTAAATTTTTTACGCGTCTTTCTAGTTAATTATCTAAACTTATTTATAAATGGAACTTTGTCTCTGTGTGTGTATTTGTGTGTGTGTCTGTGTGTTTGTCTGTTACCTAAAGAAAATTTATACAGTTGTACTATAAGCGTCTGCGAGTGTTCTTAGCTAGGTTTTGTGTCGAGGTACCCCTGATAAATATCGAAAATCGATAATTGAAAAAATTGGGTTATAGAAGAAGTGGTCCGATTTGATACACTCATAGACAAAGACATAAGAAACGATATTCAGAAGTTTCAAGGTTGCAGTTCTTACAATAGTGCAGAAAATTTGATATCGATATCAGGAAATCAAAATTTGATTTACATCCATTCATTTTTCTTTCAATATACGGTTTTGCTTTAACTGGAAACACCTATTGCTTTTTAGTCTTTTGTGCCAACGTCCAAAGAGTCTGAGCTCCAGGATCATGGATTAGTTTTAAAGCTTTCATTACACCCGAGCAACGCCGGGCTATACTGCTAGTTATTTACATAAATAATAGGAAGCCTTTGCAGACAATAAAAGAAAACATTAAAAAATTTAAAGATTACCAGATGGAATTGGTAAATTCTGCATAAATCTGATGAAACAGTTCTGTGGAAATAATTTCGACAACTTTCTCTAAACACATGTGTCGCTTTTAACAAACCAAACAACGATTCTAATACAACGCTAAGGCGGTCGGAACGATTTTCTTCATGTACCGTGTCCCTTCAGGACGTAGGTGATCATGGATTTCCACTTCGCTCGGTCTCTTGTCGCTCTCAAAGTTTTTCTTTTTGATATATTTCCCAAACTTCGCTCTGTCATTCATTTGCTCAAGCAGGTCTCACGCTGCTTTCCCTGTCTCTCCCTCTCTCTATCTGTCTTGTGAGTATCATATTTTCAAGGCACCCTTTCCTGATAACATGTCCCAGAAACCTCATATGTCTCTTCCTTATGTTAATTATGATTTTTCTCTTCGTTTCCATCCTCTCCAACACATCGTCTTTAGGCACATGCCCCGTCCACGATATCCTCAGCATCCTTCTGTAAAACCATATTTCTGCTGTCTCAAGCCTTCATTCTTGAGGAGGTCGTCCAACATTCACTGCCATAAAGAAGGACTAATATCACATAGCAATCCATCATTCTCTTCTTTGTTTCAAATGAGCTTTTCCTGTCTTTTAGTATTCTGGTTACCTTTTGAAATGCGTCCTTGGTCACGCATCTTTAGATCTCAATATTCCACCCTCTGTCAGCACCCTTCCCAGGTATTTAAATGTCTTTACTTGTTTTATTTTAGTTTCTTCGACCTGTAGTTGGTATTTTGGGGTTACCTTTCTGCTGATGACCATACATGCAGTTTTCTTGAAGTTTATGCTTAGTCCTTTCTTCTCGCTTTCTCTTGCTATTTTCTGTTGGAGGTCCTGCATTTTCATTTCCGTATCTGCTTTCAGCGATGTGTCATCTGCGTATCTTACATTGTTGAACTTGTGGCCGCCAAAAACGAATCCTGGCAAGGGTTTTATTTCTCTCGGAATTGTTTCGCTGTATAAGTTGAATAGATCGGGTGAGAAAACACAACCTTGTCTTACGCCCCTTTCTATTTTTGTATACCTGCTGAATTCACTTCTTATCCAAGCGGAAACATAAACCAATATCTAATAAATAATGGACTATTCTGTCTCCTACTAATAACTAATAAATAATGAACTATTCCGTCTCTTACCAATACCTAATAAAAATGGACTATTCCGTCTCCTACCAATCCCTAATAAATAATGGACTATTCCGTCTCTTACCAATAAATAATAATTAATGGACATTCTCCGTCTCCTACCGATACCTAATAAATAATGAACTATCCCGTCTCCTACCAATACCTAATAAATAATGGACTATTCCGTCTTCTACCAATACCTAAGAAATAATGAACTTTTCTGTCTCCTACTGATATCTAATAAATAATGGACTATTCCGTCTCCTTCACTGTAGGTTACTCAGACCCATATACGCCTGATGAAGATGGTGAATGCAAGGAATTCAACTGGAATTCGAACTCGGCTACCCGATTTCTTGTTCCGAGCCGATATCCACTGCATCACAACGCACATCCTATGACTTGGTAACAATCTCAAGTAGCCAACTATTTCAACTGAGTTGCCTCTTCTCGGTCCCCTCGAAACCTCTTCCTGCTCCTCAAAGGGAGTGTAGACCCCAGTTTGAGAACCGCTGCCTTAGACATTTAAACAGAAGACAAGTAGTTCTGAGCACAGTTTTTCTTTTGAGATACACACACTCCACTTTACATTTAAAAATCTCATGTTTGTCATTGAATTTCAAATTCTCTAATCCCTCTTTCTTTATAATGAGTCCCATATTTCCGTAAATGTCATTCGGATTCTCAATATAAGCATTCTTTTTGTTTCTGTTTTCCTTAAAATGTCATCAAGACTTTTTTAACTAACATTCATCTACTAAAAGGCTAGAGAGTCACACCAGGTAGAGTGTTACAGCAAGAAGGTGTATTATCATAAGAAAAGGCAAAAAGTAAATTAGTGAAAATATTTCAGAGTGGTGGTAAGGATATTAGAAGTATACCCCTCCCCTTTCTTTCCACCGTTTAAAAAGATTCTTATATGTCATGTGAGTTTCAAATTCTCTAATCCCTCTTTCCTTATAATGAGTCCGAGTATTTTCGTAAATCTCTTTCAGATTCTAAATATAAGCATTCTTTTTGTTTCCGTTTTCCTCAAAATGTCATCAAATTAGTAACTAATGTTCATCTAATACAAGGCCAGTGAGCCACAGTTAGTGGAAATATTTTCTGGTGGTTGAAAGAGTATTAGAAGTATACAGTTATAGTAGATTTTTAAAAGAACCCGGAAACCCAATCCTGAAAAGAAAACATGTAATAAGATTCCACTCATGTTCAAAAGAGTGTGAAGGAGCGTGAACAGGACGATAAGCGAGCCTTCTTCTTCTTCTATGTGCCCTGTCCCTTCAGGACGTAGGCGATCATGGCTCTCCACGTCTCCCTATCCCTTGTGGCTCTTAGTATGTTTGCTCCTGTTGCTTCTGGCAACCCTCGTTCCGTCATCCAATTGATCAGACCCTGCAAATATGTTATCCGCTGCCTCCCTCTGTCTCTCCTTCCTTCTGTCTGGCCAGTCAGTATCAGGTTCTCCAGGCTCTCCTTCCTTATTGCATGTCTCAGGAACTTCAGTTGTCTCTTCCTGATGCTCAGCATCAATTTCCTTTTTGTTGCCATTCTTTCTAACACCTCGTCGTTGCTTGTATGCTCAGTCCACGATATCCGTAGCATCCTTCTGTAGAACCACATTTCGGCCGCTTCCAGTTTTGTCCTCATTTTCGATGATATTGTCCAGCATTCACTGCCGTATTGAAGAACTGACATCACGTAGCAGTCTAGCACTCTTTTCTTCGTTTCTATTGAGATTTTCCTGTGTTAGTATTTTGCTCATTTTCTGGAACGCGTCCTTTGCCATGCCAATTCGCCTTCGGATCACCGTGTCGCACTTTCCATCTCCTGTTGGAACACTTCCTAGGTACTTAAATTCTTGTACTTGTTTGATTCTGTTTTTTAAAAAATGCAGAGTTCAGTGCAAAGACGTTAGAAGTATAGATTTGGAGTAGATATTAGAAGGAACCGGAAAACCCAATTCTAAACAAGAAGCAAGACTTGTAGGGGCATGGTGATGTTTGGTAAATTGGCCTTGTGCCAAACACGTCCGAAGTCCCCACAATTTAAATATCAGAAGGTTGAAAGTTGAATGTTGAGATGTGGAAGTATAAAATAGTTCGTTTTTACATTGAAGTAAAGATTTATTAACCGAATAACAAAATTGTAAGAAGAAAAATATAAGTGAAATTTTGTTAACTGAACACGATAACATATTTGTGAGAAGAAAAATGTTCATTGAGAAAATGTATGTAGTTTTGTAGTTAAAATTGTTCAAAGAGAAACGTAAGTATTTAAAATATCCCACAGAAGTTTAGAGTTCATGGTCTGATAGTAGCAGAATGCAAAGTCTTATGTTACTTTCACTTTTTTGGTAGGTTGGCGACAGGTTGAGAGAGAAAGAAAATGAAATAGTAAGTATCGCAGACAGAGTGTCCATGTTTTTTTTTTTGTTTTTTTTCTTTGGCGGCGTGGAGTGTAAATGCAGAAAAAGAAAACTGGAAAAAAAAGGTCGAATGAATCTGTGACGCGCCCTTACATCCGGGTCGGCTTCTTAAAATTTCTTTTTTTGTTATATTGATACAAGGTCCATCAGCTAACCGCTCCCATGCTGGACTGATTCTGACCGGTCACAGAACGTTTTTAAGTAGTGAATCTTGTCACGTGACTGGATCAAAATGACATTTTCTTCTTTTAGGACGTAGGCGATCATGGCTTTCCACGTCTCTCTATCCCTAATGGCTCTTAGCACGCTTTCTCTTGTTACACCACGCAACCCGCGTTCTGTCATCCACCTGCTAAGGCCCTGCTTTCCCCTATCTCTTTTTCATTTTATCTGTGAGTATCAGATTCTCCAAGCCCTCGTTCCTCATTGCAATTCCCCATGAATTTCAGCTGTCTCTTCCTGATACTAAGTATTTATTTCCTTTTCGTTTCCATCGTTTCCAAAACCTCATCATTGCTCACATGCTCGATCCATGATATTCGCATCATGCTTCTGTAGAACCACATTTCAGCTGCTTCAAATTTTTTCCTCCATCTTTGATGATATTGTCCTGCATTCACTGCCATATTGAAGAACTGACATCACATAGCAATCCAGGACTCTCTTCTTTGTTTCAAGCGAAATTGTCCCGTTTCTTAATACACTTCTCAGTTCCTGGAATGCATTCTTTTGCTTTTGGATCTCAGGAATATAAATATATATAAATGTATAGAATCTGCTGTGACCACTAAGTGAGGGGTCAGTTTATATATTGATTGTAATATGGAACTGATCCCCCACTTTATATCCAGTATGATTCTGCAGAACAACATTTCAGTTGCTTCAAGGATTTTCCTTCATCTTCGATGATATTATCCATCATTCACTGCCATATTGAAGAACTGGCATCACATAGCAATCCAGGACTCTCCTCTTTGTTTCTAGCGAAATTGTCCTGTCTCTCACCTCCTAGAATGCATCCTCGTGCTTTTGAATCCCAGGAAAATAAAAGTATAGAAACTACTGTGAACACAAAGTGAGGGGTCTGTTTATATATTGCTTGTAATATGGAACTGATCCCCCACTTTATATCAGGTATGATTCTGTAGAACCACATTTCAGTTGCTTTAAGTTTTTCCTTCATCTTCGATGATATTGTCCTGCATTCACTGCCGTATTGAAGAACGGAAATCACGTAGCAATCCAGTACCCTTTTCATTGTTTCTAACCAAATTTTCCTGTCTCTTAATATTTTACTTAGCTTCTGGAACGCGTCCTTTGCCATGCCAATTCGCCTTCGGATCTCTGTGCCGCACTTTCTGTCTGCTGTTAGAACACTTCCCAGATATTGAAATTTTTGTACCTGCTTGATTTTAGTATCTCCCACCTGTATTTGGCATTTTGGGTGGCTCTTTTTGCTGATGACCATGCATTCGGTTTTCTTGCAGTTTATTTGTAGTCCCTTCTTGTCACTCCCCACTCCCTTCAGATATCTTCTGAACATTTATATTATGTGTATATAATAATGGTTTCTCATGTTTATTTTTTACGTTTCAGTCAAGAATATTTGTGTGAATAAAAAATCCTTGATGAAGTAATATAAACGACGAATATGAATGTTATTTAGCATTATCCAAAAAAGTGACGAAGAAGTATTAATTTTTCCTTAAACAAGTTATTCAAATATATATACTTTGATATCTACCACATGAACTACGATGAAAATAAAATAGGAAAAATATGGTATATAATTTTGTTTTTGCACAGGGATTTCTTGAGACATGTAATTTATTTTAAGAGTTACGCAAGGGAAAAAAAAAGGTTGAGAAACGCTGCTATAAAAGAATCCGATGTCTCATCTTAATAATAAAGAGGGTGGATTCTCTAAGAGAAATTCAAAGACAGGTTCCTTTGATCCAGTAGCGTCAATATTTATTTTCTTCATCTGACACGTACGTTTGGATAAGTAGATTGGCTTGTGCAACGATTGCCTTTTTTCTTAGATCTGTTAGACTCTTATCTCTTTTATGCATGTTCACTGAGCACGTTTATTCTTTGTGATTCTATAAGTCATACACCCAAAACATTCTTTCATCATCTCTATACCATTCTAAGCTTTTACTCTGAGATTCAATACCGGTGCTTGTACGGCCACCAAAGTTAAGCAACACCGAGGTTGGTCAGTACCTAGATGATTAAATACTCGGAAATAAAATGTTTTGTAAACTTCTATGCACGATTTAGTTAATGAATATAGGAACGGAATTGGATATTAAATATTGTAGATTTGTGTTCTAATTCCAGTCGGGTTCGTTATATTCCCTTACGCGCAAAAACGAACCGAACTCACAGCTATGGGTTAATTATTTGGACATGTATCGCTAAATCATATTTATCTTTAAAAAAATCTTACAAACTTGTTAAGGTGCCCTCCTACGTGGAATGGACTCTTCCTCTTGTTATATATAATTACCTGCGTGGCTTCCAGGCGGCAGTTTAATGGCAGTTAAGTAGTCAGTTGAAGACAGATAGTACGCAGTTAAAGCCAACTGGATGTCGACTCGGAACGAGAAATCGGGGAGCCGAGTTCGAATTCCAGTTAAATTCCCTGCATTCACTTACGCGCAAATACCCTTGGAAAAGGTATTAATCCATCTCTTCCCACTAGTTATGGGTTAAATAACAGAACAGCTTGTGTTCTATAGCCTTGACTGGCAATCAGTCTACCGCAAAAAGTAATGGCTACCTACAGCGGGATAATCTTCTGCCCAGTTAGTCATGACGCTTTCGAGACATGATCGCCCAAGCGTGCATCAAGTATGGAACTTAACTGACTGGCTGACTAGTCTGGCAATACGCAGCGTAACTGTACCGTTTGTACTTACTTATTTCTATTGACTTTATTACTAACACTTACATTGTATCTATGGTCTTGTTATACTAATACACTGTTTTGAACCTACCTTCAGTGTTCTGTGTCTTACTTCCGACTAAACAGGTCCCTACAACTTTTCGGTGACGTTTCGCCACAACAACTGCACTACAAATTAGAGACGAAGATTTGCGTTAAGATTTGCCACAACAAATTGTCGACGAAGATCCACAACAAAAGTAAAATAAATACTTTGGTTATAAATAACCTAGAGGGTTGAGAGTTCGTAAAATACAAATGGATGAATCAATAAAATACTTTGAGATTCCTTATTTTTGCGTTTTAGTGCAGTGGATATCGCTTTCATAGAGCCTCTTCTGGTAGTCATGAGTTATCTCCCTCTAACCCTGTAAGTTACTTGTAGCCTGGTATTGAACACACAACTTTGTGGGTCAAGTGACAGAAACTAACCAATATTTATATCCACGGGACCATGTGTCATTAAGGACAAGAATAATTGAATTTTTGGGATTTATAAACCCAATGTTCAGCAACTATTTTTTTAATAAGAGTTCATATTGCGATTTTTGATGTTAATGGTTTTTTTTAGTATTTTTTACCAGATTTCATATTTCAATTGTTGATGTTAATGGTTTTCTTTAGTATTTTTTATCAGAGTTCATATTGCAATTTTTGATGTTAATGGTTTTCTCTAGTATTTTTTACCAGAGTTCATATTGCGATTTTTGATGTTAATGGTTTTTTTTAGTATTTTTTACCAGATTTCATATTTCAATTGTTGATGTTAATGGTTTTCTTTAGTATTTTTTATCAGAGTTCATATTGCAATTTTTGATGTTAATGGTTTTCTCTAGTATTTTTTACCAGAGTTCATATTGCGATTTTTGATGTTAATGGTTTTTTTTTAGTATTTTTACCAGATTTCATATTTCAATTGTTGATGTTAATGGTTTTCTTTAGTATTTTTTATCAGAGTTCATATTGCAATTTTTGATGTTAATGGTTTTCTCTAGTATTTTTTTACCAGAGTTCATATTGCAGTTTTTGATGTTAATGGTTTTTTTTTAGTATTTTTACCAGATTTCATATTTCAATTGTTGATGTTAATGGTTTTCTTTAGTATTTTTTTATCAGAGTTCATATTGCAATTTTTGATGTTAACGGTTTTCTCTAGTATTTTTTACCAGAGTTCATATTGCAATTTTTGATGGTAATGGTTTTTTTTAGTATTTTTTACCAGAGTTCATATTTCAATTTTTGATGTTAATGGTTTTCTCTAGTATTTTTTATCAGAGTTCATATTGCAATTTTTGATGTTAATGGTTTTCTCTAGTATTTTTTACCAGAGTTCATATTGCAATATTTTCATGTTAATGGTTTTCTCTGGCAATCCGTATTACTGGTTCCCATATTGTTTTCATCTCTATGCTTGGTCGGCTTAGGATATTTTTTAATCTTAGCATATGTGCTGATTCTTTAAGTTTAAGTAGATTTTATTGGCGTTCTCTATCTATTATTTCTTGAGAGTTCAATATCAGGCTACAGCAGTGGTGAACAAGTAACTTACAAGGTTAGAGGGAGATAACTCATGACTACCAGAAGAGGCTCTACGCAAGGGATAGAGATGATATACCGCAGTAGTTGTAATAAAGATGAAGTTCCTAGCACCTGAAGAAGGAGGAAGCGTACAACGACCAAAACGTCGTACAAATGACAAGAAAGATGAGGGAAATAGTCCGAATAATGTAAATACTGTAACTACTACCTCATCTCAGAAATATAGACAATTACTTTTTTCTATATTACTCAATTAGCTTCTTCACTTTGATTCAGTTATATTCTTCTCTCGTTATCGCAAATTTCACCGCTTCTCGTTTGTTTCTTTTCTGACGATAAACTGCATCTGGCAGCAAGGTCTCTGATTGAGAGGTTGTGAGGAGCATGGAACCACCTCTTAAATGCTGCTGTTCTCAAATCCCCCCTGACCCGGAGTGGGAGCACCTGTTAGGGGGTCTAAGCTAAGGGCAAATATTTAACCCCTAAATTAGGGTCAAATACAATGAAAGTAAAAAATACACTTTTATAGAATTATATACATAAAGATAAACTTTTATAAGAAAAATATACACTTTCGAACGAAGAATATTACCAACAGTACATTCTTTAAGAAAAAATCATTACCATAACACATTTTTGAAGAAAAAAATTTTTCAGCAAAACATTTTTGAATACAAATCTAGAAGACATTTTCAGTTTTCTAAAACAAAAAAAAGAACAAAAACAAACATTTTTTATTAAAATTTGACTAAATCAACCTTTTCACTATCACCGAACATTAAAAAAAATACCTTAAAACCCCATCTTTTTTTTAGATAAATTAACCCACAGAGGTTGATATGCCGTTAAACAAAAGCCAAACTCAAACTCTTTAAATTTTTCTCTCCGTTACTCGATACGACGCTTCTTTTAGATTCAGTTTTTTTTCTCTCACGTTATCTTTCAGTTAACTTATTTTCTTCGAGATATTGACCCCGCTTTTCCTCATTTTTCCATTATTACTCAACTCGACACATCTCTTTTATTCAGCTTTAATTTTTCTTCATTGTCGGACATAATTCTTCTAAAGAAGTTTGATTCTTTTCTTAATCAATTTTCAACTCAATTTATCCGTTTAACTTTAACTCAGATTTTTATCTCGTTATGGCTCAAAACACTTCTAAAACATGTTTGAAACTTGTATTATGCAATTTTAACCCTATAACTCAATTTGCCCGTTTCACTTGACTCAGATTTCTTCCTCGCTATCACTCAACACAATGCTTCTTCTAAACAAGTTTAATCCTTATCTTACTCAATTTTAACCCTATAACTCAATTTGACCAAATCACTTTGATTGAGATTTCTCCCTCGTTATTGCACAACACACTTCTAAAAGGTTTAAACCTTCTCTTAATCAATTTGAACCTTATAGCTCAATTTTACCGTTTCACTTAGTTTCAGATTTCTCCCTCATTGTTGCTCGACTTATTCCTTTTTCTATAAATGTTTTAACCTTCTCTTGATCAATTTTCACCCTATAACTCAATTTGCGTGTTTAACTTTGATTCAGATTTCTTCTTCGTAATCGTTCAACACACTTCTAAAAAAGCTTGAACTTACTCTTAATCAATTTTCACCCTATAAATAAATTTGCATGATTCATTTTAATTCAGATATCTTCCTCATTAACGCACAACACACTTCTAAAAGATTTTGATCTTTCTCTAACTCAATTTTTACCCTATCACTCAATTTACTCGTTTCAACTTAATTCAGATATCTTCCTCGTTATCGCACAGCACACTTCCTACCCTAAAAAAAGTTTCAACCATCTCTTACACAGCTTATAAATCATTTTGGCCATTTCATTTCGACTCAGATTTCCCTCTCATTATAGCTCAACACACTTCTTCTACTAAAACAGTTTGATTATTCTCGTACCCAATTTTTAGCCTATAACTCAATTTGCCAATTTCACTTTGAATCAGTTTTCTTCCACGTTATTGCTGAAAATACCCCTTCTCTAAACAAGTTTGAACCTTCTCTTACCCAATATAACTCACTTTTCACATTTCACTTTGATTTTGATTTTCCCCTTACTCTCGCTCAATACACACCCTTCTCTTGCTTAATTCTCAGCCTATAATTCAATTTCATTATTTCACTTAGACTCAGGTTTCTCCACCGTTATGTCTCAACACAGGTTTTTTCTACACAAGTTTAAACCTTCTTTTACTCATTTTCTATATTATAACTAAATTTTCACCGAATAACTCACTTCACCCATTTCACTTTAATTCAGATTTCTCCCTCGTCATCGCTGAACACACCTCTTCTCTTAAACCTGTCTTACCCTGTTCTTACTCAATTTTCACCCTATAACTCAATTCACCCATTTCACTTTGATTCAAATTTCTCCCTTGTCATAGCTGAACACACCTCTTCTCTTAAAACTGTCTTACCCTGTTTTTACTCAATTTTCACCCTATAACTCAATTCACCCATTCCACTTTGATTCAGATTTCTCCCTCGTCATCGCTGAAAACACCTCTTCTCTTAAAACTGTCTTACACTGTTCTTACTCAATTTTCACCCTATAACTCAATTCACCCATTTCACTTTGATTCAGATTTCTCCCTCGTCATAGCTGAACACACCTCTTCTCTTAAACCTGTCTTACCTTGTTTTTACTCAATTTTCACCCTATAACTCAATTCACCCATTTCACTTTGATTCAGGTTTCTCCCTAGTTATTGCTGAACATACCTCTTTTCTTAAACCTGTCTTACACTGTTCTTACTCAAATTTCACTCTATGACACAATTTGCACATTTCACTTTGATTCAGATTTCTCCGGAGTTATCACTCAACAAACCTCCTTATGTTAGACAATTTCTTCTTTTCCCACCATATCACTTTTTCGATGTTTTCACCTCTAGTCTTAAACAAGTTCGTCCATTCACTTCCATTATTTTCTGTTATATTCTTATCCTTGATTCTGTTTTTGTGTTTCGCGATAACGCTCAAAATAGAGCTTTGCTTAGACAAGTTCGTCATTTCTCTTCGTCACTCTTTCCCTCTATTAGTCAGTTCACTTTCCTCTTCTTTTAGATTCCCTTCTCTCTATCATTCAGTAGGATTCTAAAATATTCTCCCCATCCATCTCTCTCTCTCTCTCTCTCACTCACTATCATTCACTGCAACTCTTTTTTTTAGAAAAACTTTTCCCTCTTTTTTTTTTAACCTTCTCGCTGAAAATCACCTTTTCCTCTATCTCTAAGAACTCTTTTTCTCTTAGACTTTATCTCCCCTTATTTTTCTCTCACCCTAACATAGTTCTCTCATTCTATTACATTCCTCTTTTTCCTCTCTCTTTTTCGGTTCGACTCCATTTCTTCCTCTCCCTCTTTTCACACCATTTTTTTCCGACGTTCCTCAAACGTTAATATTTTTTCCAACCACAAACGACAACGGAAATTCTTGCACACCCACCGCCACCACCACCACCAACAGCAGCAGCACCACCGCCGCAACCGCCACTACTTGATCTTTCCTTTTACACGACCCATTATGTTTCACCTCCATTATCCGGAATCTTTCCATTTTTTGTATTCTGTCTTTCACTCCCTCTCTTTCATTTTCCCCTCCCACTCTCTCACTTCCCCCTCTCCATCTCCGTTACCTCCCCTCTCTCTCTTTTCTCTCTCCCTCTCTCTCTCTCTTTTTCTCGTGCTCTTCTCTATTTCCTTCTCTCTCATCTCTTGTCTCTCTCCTTTTCTCTTTCTTGACTAATCATTTTAAGTGTTTTATTGATCAATTCTGTAGAATTGTACAAACAGTGAACTTGAAAAAGCTTCAGGGATATATATATATATATATATATATATATATATATATATATATATGTGTGTGTGTGTGTGTGTGTGTGTGCGTGTGTGCGTGTGGTATAGAATATTGAAGAAAAGATTTTTTTAAAGATGTTTCTTAATATATTTTTCATTATTTTGTGTTTTTGGAACAATTCAGTTCAAAAACAATTTTCTGGATTAAATATAAAGCCTAATTCATTTGTATTCTCCAAAACGCATTTCTCTCTCAATAAAAAACCTAACAGGTTATTAAGTGCTACTATAAATGTATCTTAAATATATATTTTCTTTATATAAAAAAAACAGTTGCAATAAAGAAAGTAAATGTATTTACATCTTTAAAATTATTGTTCGTTATTTCTAATACATAATGTATAAGTGCGATTACACTTCATCTTAATTGTAATGGAGACGTTTTAAAATGATTACGATAGAGCTAATTATTTGTTTTCTTCTTCTTCTTCTTCTTCTTCTTCTTCTTCTTCTTTGTGTCGTCTCCTTTCAATACGTGGTCTCTCATGTTCACTAAATTTTCCAATCTATTGAAGGTCTTGTTTTTTTTTTTTTTTTTTTTTTTTCATATCACCCCAAGCAAGGCGGTAACGCCACTGATGCGCAGGGGGCTACGTAAGGGTAAAAAGAATGGAAAAGAGAAAGCCGGAAACCACATCCTAAACAGGAAACAAGGGATGAGCCTCTTCACCTGTTCAATAGATGTGGGTGGAGTGTGAACCGGGCGATAGTTTAGTCTATCTACTCCAATTGAAAAAAAAAATAAAAATAAAAAAGGAAAAGAGTGAAAAGATTGGAAAAGAGAAAACCGGAAACCACATCCTAAACAGGAAACAAGGGATGAGCCTCTTCACCTGTTCAATAGATGTGGGTGGAGGTGAACCGGGCGATAGTTTAGTCTATCTACTCCAATTGAAAAAATTTAAAAAAAAAGGAAAAGAGTGAAAAGATTGGAAAAGAGAAAACCGGAAACCGCATCCTAAACAGGAAACAAGAGATGAGCCTCTTCACCTGTTCCCGAGTGTTCTAAAAATAGAAAAAGATAGACACACTGACGCCAAGAATTCAAAACTGGGCGGAAAAATTATGGAGACCACTGTTGTGTTGCTTCGGTTTGGTATAATTAGAAGATAACACAAACTTGAATTAATGATGTTTATTTTTGGCATAAAACTTTAGGCTTTTACATCAAGTTACAACCTTTAAATTTAGTGTGGATGCAGGAGCAGACTAGTTAAATTCTCTTCACTGTGGGATGATAGTAGTAAACGAGCCTATCCCTTATGGACTCTAGTGGTCAACTGTCTTGCGTCTTTCCCTTTTCAAATTTCCTACACAAAACTACTGTCCTAAACTCCTACTTCTTACTCCTACTCTTACTCCTACTCCTACCAAAAGAAACGGTTCCTTATTTTGTCGCCCAATTTTGAATTCTTGGCGTCAGTGTGTCTATCTTTTTCTGTTTTTAGAACACTCGCCATTTTATAAACCATAACAGTCTTAATATATTTTGTCTTTTTGCTGTCACTCTTAAACCAGTGTTCTGTTAAAGCATGCTATTAAAACTGTGTTTACCTATTACTTTTTTAACACGACCGTTATGTCCTGTCAATAATTCATGAATAATGGACTGTACCGTCTTAATCCCGTAGAAGAGGCGAAATGGACACTACTTGGTTTCAATGAGAAAATGAAAGAGAAAAAGAAAGAAGGAAAGATAGAAGTTGTCAGTCAAGTAAAAATCAAAACACTAAGAAAATTATAAAAATGTTCTTTTTTTAGCAATATATTAAATAAAAATTAACAACAATACTCATGTACACGTAAATTAACATTACAATTTTATAGTTAAACTACCAACATTAAACTTTTATAATTACATTACGAGCAATCCATTTTTAAAGCAAAATGAACAACAATATATTTTATTAAAAAAGTAAAATGTAAGTCATTTTGACTTACAGAAAATTTTATAATAAAATGATCAATAAATTTTTATAGTAAAATTAAGTTCATGTTATACATTGTAAAAAACAAACAAACAAAAGCCAATTAAAACTAACAATTTGTTGTGATTAATCTCATTTCTTGGAAGGAGAAAGGTTTTCAGACCTAGTTTGATATTGTAAGATTATTTGCTAAATAATGCAGCTAACTAATTGAAATTTGATTATTAAATAATGACATTCTTTCGGATTAATTATCAAGTTTGAATTTTCATAGTTAGTTTTTGTCATTAAATAACACACAGAGGTGTTGATATGCTGCTGAAAAACAAACACCCAGAACAAAAATTTTTTGCGATTCTACAACATATTTGAAAGTATGAAGTTCAAAGGATGGTTCTCGATAAGATCTACGAGGCTGACGTTCAAAGAATGGTTCTCGTTAAGACCTAAAAGTATGACGCTCAAATAGCGGGTCTCGTAAAGACCTACAAGAATGACGTTCAAAAGATGATTCTCGCTAAGACCTACAAGGATGACGCTTAAAGGATTGTTCTCAATAAGACCTACAAGAATGACATTCAAAGGATGATTCTCGATAAGTCCTGCGAGGATGACGTTCAAAGGATGGTTTTCGATAAGGCCTAAAAGAATGACGCTCAAAGGATTGTTTTCGCTAAGACTTACAAGGATGACGCTCAAAGGATTGTTATTGATAAGACCTACAAGGCTCACGTTCAAAGGATGGTTCTCGATAAGACCTACGACACCGACGTTCAAAGGTTGGTTCTCGATAAGACCTACGAGAATGACATTCGAGGGATTGTTCTCGCTAAGACCTACAGGGATGACGCTCAAAGGATTGTTCTCGCTATGACCTACATAAATGACGTTCAAAGGATGGTTCTCGATAAGATCTACGAGGCTGACGTTCAAAGAATGTTTCTCGTTAAGACCTATAAGAACAACGCTCAAAGAATGGTTCTCGCTAAGACCTACAAGGATAACGCTCAAAGGATTGTTATTGTTAAGACCTACAAGGCTCACGTTCAAAAGATGGTTCTCCATAAGACATACGACACTGACGTTCAAAGGATGGTTCTCGATAAGACCTACAAGGATGACGTTCAAGGGATTGTTCTCGCTAAGACCTACAAGGATGTCACTCAAAGGATTGTTATTGCTAAGACCTGCGTAGCTCAAGTTCAAAGAATGGTTCTCAATAAGACCTACGACACTGACGTTCAAAGGATGGTTCCCGCTAAGTCCTACAAGAATGACGTTCAAAGAATGGTTCTCGATAGGGCTTACGAGAATGACGTTCAAAGAATGGTTCTCGCTAAGACCTACAAGGGTGACGCTCAAAGGATTGTTCTCGGTAAGACCAAAAGTATGACCCTCAAAGGTTTGTTCTTCATAAGACCTACAAGAATGAGGTTTAAAGGATGGTTCTCGATAAGAACTACTAAGATGATGTTCAACGGATGGTTCTCACTAAGACCTACAAGTATGACGCTCAAAAGGTTGTTCTCGCTGACCTAAAAGGCTGACGTTCAAAGGAGGGTTCATGCTAGGACCTACAAGGATGACACTCAAAGGATTGTTTTGTCTAAGACCTACAAGGATGACGCTCAAAGGATTGTTTTCGCTGATTTAGAAGGCTGACCTTCAAAGGATGGTTCTCGCCAAGACCTACAAGGATGTTCAAAGGCTAGTTCTTGCTAAGAATTACACGGATGGCATTCAAAGGAAGTTTTTCGATAAGACCTACAAGAATGAAGTTCAAAGGATGGTTCTCGATAAGACCTACGAGGATGACGTTCCAAAGGATGGTTCTCGATTAGACCTACGAGGATGACGTTCCAAAGGATGGTTCTCGATAAGACCTACGAGGATGAAGTTCAAAGGATGGTTCTCGATAAGACCTACGAGGATGACGTTCCAAAGGATGGTTCTCGATTAGACCTACGAGGATGACGTTCCAAAGGATGGTTCTCGATAAGACCTACAAGAATGAAGTTCAAAGGATGGTTCTCGATAAGACCTACGAGGATGACGTTCCAAAGGATGGTTCTCGATTAGACCTACGAGGATGACGTTCCAAAGGATGGTTCTCGATAAGACCTACAAGAATGATGTTCAAAGGATGGTTCTCGATAAGACCTACGAGGATGACGTTCCAAAGGATGGTTCTCGATTAGACCTACGAGGATGACGTTCCAAAGGATGGTTCTCGATAAGACCTACAAGAATGAAGTTCAAAGGATGGTTCTCGATAAGACCTACGAGGATGACGTTCCAAAGGATGGTTCTCGATTAGACCTACGAGGATGACGTTCCAAAGGATGGTTCTCGATAAGACCTACGAGGATGAAGTTCAAAGGATGGTTCTCGATAAGACCTACGAGGATGACGTTCCAAAGGATGGTTCTCGATTAGACCTACAAGCCATTTTAAATCATTAAACTGAGAAATCAGTTGAAAGATGATCACCGTCTACTATGGGATAATGTTGAAAAATTATGATTGGAAACTACATAAACTTAAGGAAACAGTGCCACATGAATCTTCTAAGCATGCCAAACATAGAAATGAATACAATATGGGAACTATTAATACGGAGTGTTTGTGAAATCATTGGCCTCAAAGATTGCAATGTGAGCTTCGGTAAAAAGAAAAACTCATACACTGATGTCCTCCAGGATACATGGATAAAAGCGTTGGTTAGATCCAGTGCCTTGACCTAAAGTGTTGTGAGTTCAATACCTGTCTACAGCAAAAAACTTAGTGAGTTGAGTTAAAGGGAGATAACTACATGACGTCCGGAAGTAGCATCACGCATAGAATGAGAATGATATACCTCAGTTCCCGAAATAGAGTCTGGTTCAAAATTCCTAGAGCCTGAAGTATGCTGGAGCGTACAACAGCCGAAACGTCGTAAACGTGACTATAAAGATGAGGACAACCATGTAAATAATACCGTAGCATGAAGTTGACAGTCTACATATTTCTGAACGGGTTTTGTGCTTTTTATGTCATCCATAAGATGTTCTTGATTTGCCGAGACTATTTAAGGATACAACTCTAGGTTAATATTTGGGTTTTGTATCAATTTTCAGGGCTGATGAAACTAGCACTAGCTTATCCAGTTCTATGTTCAATATATTTAAAGTGTTTACGTGCTTTATTCGTATTTGTGAGCAAAAGTAACTACTGCTTCAAAAGGAATTTAAACTCGGTTCGTTGCTTCTATTTTCTGTGTGTTTAATCCTTTATAAATATCAGTAATCATTTCATGAAAAATACCTATTATTATGAAAGACATATACTATTTGCTTAACTGTGTTCACATACATTGTTTGGTTAAGGTATTCTCCGATGAAGTTTAAATTCTTTTGCATCGGTTAATATTTTACCAGACTAATATCTATAACAAAACAAAGCTTTCACAGATCGACAAACTATTTTCAAACATAGGTTTTAAAAAAATATAGCGCATTGGTTGATGTGATAAAGCAAAAATGTTATTTATTTTGCTTAATTAGCCTTTATTTATATAACTGATAATAATATGTTTTCACACAAACATATTGTGTGATTGTATATTCAAGCTACAAGCTAAAAGTATCTTTGGCTTACAGACATATCAGGTTGAAGCACTTGTTTCCATATGATCAGCAAAGTAAAGAAATTTCGAGCCTGGTCAGTACCTAGATGGGTGACCACTTGGGAAGGCCAGTTGCTGTAATATTTCACGTGCTAGTGGTGTATTTTATAAAGGCTTGGAAATGATAATCAGAGAACCGAGTTCCAATTTTAGTTAGATTTGTTATATTGAACTACGCACCAACTGCCTTGGGAAAGGTATGACTCCATCTTTTCCTCATCTATGGGATAACTAGCAAGTCTTGTGTCACTAAATCAGTGTTTCAAAAAAATCTTCCAATCTAAATTATTTTATGGCTTTAAATAACCTGCAATAGGTTGGTAAGTGGTAAAACACAAATCAATCAATCAATCAATCAAAGTTTCTAAAAAACTGACGCCAAACTAAATAAATATAAACAACGTTCATTAATTTAAAATATATATATTGAGAACTTGACATGCCACGTCGAGAGGGTAGACTCATTTTTATTCCGTTTGTGTTCCATTGGTAAGACGAACATTCAACAAGAGGACATTATTCTCCAGAACAGTTTTGTAGTGAGAGAAGAAACTGTTAGCATAGAACTTACGGATATATCAAGAGACTTCAAGTGTAAAATGATGAGACCATGCCGCCAATCTAGTACTGAACTTAAGAGGAATGCTTAAAGGAACAATAACCATGAAAATGTTTATGAAGCTACATTATATCGGCGGGAAAAAGAATGAAAGCGAGAGAATAAATTATTAGCATAAAATTTATGGTTATACTAAGCCATTTCAACTTTAGAATTATATGACTTTGTCGATAATCAATTAAAGTGATTAGATTAATAATTTCTAGGTACTGAAAAGAAAACTTGATCAGAACAATTACCGATAAAATATCTAAACTTATTTATAAATGGAACTTTATCTGTGTGTGTGTGTCCGTTACCTATAGACTCCGAAACAACTGAACCGATTTTCTTGAAAATTTACACAGTTGTACTATAAGCTTCTGCGAGTGTTCTTAGCTCGGTTTTGTGTCGAGGTACTCCCGATAAATATCGAAAATCGATAACCGAAAAAATCGGGTTATAGAAGGAGTGGTCCGATTTTAATCAAATTTGATGCACTCACAGACAAAGACATAACAAACGATATTCAGAAGTTTCAAGGTTGCAGTTCTTACAATAGTGCAGAAAATCGATAATATATATATGCAAAAGGTAAGATGTTTGTGTGTGTGTCTGTTTATCAGCCTGTATGTCTGTATTTTTTTTCATCTCTTTTATTTTAGTTTTTGCTTCGGGTTTGGCTCTAAGAAGGTATAATTGTAGTTCTTAGTCTCAACCATGATACCATTTACTCAGAGAACTTATTTAGCTTTCAAAATTCAGTTTACGACGAAAAAACTTATTTGATATCGATACCAGGAAATTACATCCATTCATTTTTCTTTCAGTCTACGGTTTCAATTTAACTGGACATAACTATTGCTTTTTAGTCTTTCGTGCCAACGTCCAAAGACTCTGAGCTCCAGGACCATGGATTAGTTTTAAAGCTTTCATTACACCCGAGCAACGCCGGGCATAATGCTAGCAAAGGCAAAGAGAAGCTAAATTAAGGCGGGAGAAAATGAATGAAGCCGAGAGAAGAAACTGTTAACATAGAACTTACGGTTACATCTAGCCATTTCAATTGTAAAATGATGCGATCTTACCACTAACCTAGTACTAAGCTTAAATTCATGAAGTCTAGGTACCAAAGAGAAAAGTTTATCAGAACAATTACCATGAAAATATTCATAGATAAATGACTGGGAAGTTACATTATGGCGGCAGGAAAGTGAATGAAGCCGAGAGAAGATGATTATCTCGCATTAGGTTGTCATTGCTTTCTGGGGGAGACTGGTTAACGACCAAGGCTATAGAACCCATTCTGTTCTATTATTTAACCCATAACTGGAGGGTGAACATATGTATTATCTTATTTAATAATAATTAGTGGGGGGGGGCATTTTATTACTTCATAGCAATCGAAAACCGATTCTATACTTTATGCCAAGTAGATGCTTTAAATGTTTCCAACTATTATGCTCAATTAATTGGTCAAGTGCCATACGTGATACACGCTTTGAGCACTAATGTCGCGAAAGAGACATGACTGACTGGACAGAAGATTATCCCGCAGTAGTTTGCAATTGCTTTCTAGGGTAGACTCGTTGACAACCAAGGCTATAGAACCCATTCTGTCCTATTATTTAACCCATAACTGGAGGGAGGAGACAGATTAATACCTTTCCCAAGGGTATTTGTGCGCAAGTGAATGCAAGAAATTCAACTGGAATTGGAAATTACATCCATTCATTTTTCTTTCAGTCTACGGTTTCGATTTAACTGGAAACAACTATTGCTTTTTAGTCTTTCGTGCCAACGTCCAAAGGGCCTGAGCTCTAGGACCATGGATTAGTTTTAAAGCTATCATTACACCCGAGCAACGCCGGGCATACTGCTAGTATATATATATATATATATATATATATATATATATATATATATATAGGTGCGATTGGTAAATTGTCGCAATTATTTTATTATTTCAAAAATTCTTTAGGCTGAGTCTCAGTTCCAGGACCATGGATTAGTTTTAAAGCTTTCATTACACCCGAGCAACGCCGGGATATACTGCTAGTAAAGGCAAAGAGAAGCTAAATTAAGGCGGGAGAAAATGAATGAACGGCTCAAAGATTGATAATCATTAATTCAAAAGTGAATTATATATTTAATCTAAGGGGCTAAAATGTTTTCGTTTAACTGAACATGTCTAGGAATATCTCATCTACATCAAATTTTTAACACTTCCAAGTTATTGCTTGTCCGTTTCCACTGATACCAAGTACACACTGTTCTTACGGGGAAATGAACTCTCTTTTGCTATCTTTGCACATTCACAAACCAACACCTTAAAACCTTAGGTTATTGTCTCCTTGTAGGTTAAATCCATTGGGCTTGGTAGTGTGTACATGGATTTATTGGAAACGGGTGAATAATAATTGAGCACTAATACGGTGAAGGACATAAAGAGTTACTTTCTAAAATTAAATAACCTGAAGAAGGTCTGAATGTACAAAAACTGAAACGTCGTAAATATAGCAAAAGAGATGACGACAACAATCCATACAATGTCAATAGTGTCATGTCAGAAATATATTGGAAGTCTTTGATGAAATAATCTTCTTCGTTTGTAGATAATTTTTTTTTAAAAAAGAACATACTCAAGAAAGTTTTTTGAAAAATTCTAAAAATTCGAATCGATTTTCCCAAATTTAATTATATTTTTTAGATGTTTTCACATCAAAACTGTCTACTACAAAACAAAATAATGTGTAAGCGTGTCAATGTAAATCTTCTTAAAAGAAATTCCGGGAGTAAATTAACATTGTGATGTGGCAGAATCAACACTCTCTTTGTTTACTATTAAATATTGATTGCTAACAACGATTCCTAACGAAAAGCAGAGCATCTTTATTAAATGTTGATTAACTATCTTTTTAGACGTTAGTTAAACGGTTTAATAAAAAAATAGGATATCTACCAAAAATAACGTTTATATTTATCTTATTCTAATTAACCTTGTAACTCTTTTAGTTTCTTGGTTATTACTAAAGCGATCGTCGGTGTTACGCATAAAGAGCATTTTATTGAGATCATGAGGAACCCATTTATTGGGCCTGATCCCTTTCCTAGTCCTCTGCAAATGGCGTGAGACTGTTGCAGTGCTGACATCAATCGTCTGAGACATTTCTGTGACACTTTGACATGGGTTCTTCTGAAAAACTGTTTGCAATTGTTCGTTGTTTAGACTGCCTAATTGTCCTCTACCTTCCTCCTTTTCAAGAAGATCTTGTAAGAAAATGACATATTTACTTATGTTTATTCCTTCCTTCCTTCCTTCCCATTTTCTTCTTTTCTTCATTCCTTTCAGGCTTCCTTCCTTCCTTCCTTCCTTCCTTCCTTCCTTCCTTCCTTCCTTCCTTCCCATTTTCTTCTTTTCTTCGTTCGTTCGTTCGTTCGTTCGTTCCTTTCTTTCTTCCTTCCTTCCTATTTTCTTCTTTTCTTCATTCCTTTTTGGCTTCCTTCCTTCCTTCCTTCCTTCCTTCCTTCTTTCCTTCTTTCCCATTTCTTTCTTTTCTTCCTTCGTTTCTTCCTTTGTGCCTTCCTTCCTTCCTTCCTACCTTCCTTCCTACCTTCCTTCCCATTTCCTTCTTTTCCTTCTACGTTCTTTCATTTGTACCTTTCTTCCTTCTTACCTTCCTTCACATTTTCTTCTTTTCTTCCATCGTTCCTTCCTTTCTGCCTTCCTTCCTTGCTTCCCATTTTCTTCTTTTCTTCATTCGTTCGTTCGTTCGTTCGTTCGTTCCTTCCTTCGTTCGTTCCTTCCTTCCAAATTTCTTCTTTTCATCATTCCTTTCTGGTTTCCTTTATTACTTCTTTCTTTCTTTCTTTCTTTCTTTCTTTCTTTCTTTCTTTTCTTTCTTCTTTCCTTCCTACCTTCCTTCCCATTTCCTTCTACGTTCTTTCCTTTGTGCCTTTCTTCCTTCTTACCTATCTTCACATTTTCTTCTTTTCTTCCATCGTTCCTTCCTTGTGCCTTCCTTCCTCCTTTCCTTCGTTTGTTCCTTGCTTGCTTCTTTCCTTCCTATTTTCTTCTTCTATCCTTTCTATCATTTTTCTTCCTTTGTTTTATAACTATCCTTGCATTCCACTCTTATGTATTTTTTCTTCCTATCTTTCTTCTAACATTTTTCCCTTCCTTCAGCAAAAATAATAATAGTTACTTAGACGTTTCTGATCCGAATACACGCTAAGAAATGAAGCTTGATCCTAATCCCTCCCCGCAGATATTCCACCAATATTGCAAACTGTACTTAACAAAGAAGAACATAAAAAAGAGAGTAAGGCCGTTCTTATTTCCGTGTGAAATCCTGAAAGACAACTTAAGAAAAATGGAATCATTTAATTCATCATAAAACTGTGTAAACTTTTGGCAAACGTTTTAAGGTTGATTCGTTAATGTCCAAGCATTATTACTGGTTGATTTAATTTCTATGAAAGTTATACTTGGAGCTAAAATAATTTCTCTTTCCTTTCCGCTTCGCTTGGCCAACATTCATGCATGACAAATCTTAAACATGTCAGTGTGAACAATTTTGAGGGTTGAGCTCGGAGCGATAACCAGGTTTATCTTCTCTTTGTCTATGATTTTCTCCGTTGCCAGGAGTCGCTTTTGTCCTTCAAGGCTTTCTGATCATTATCTGAAATTCTGCGTTGTTCTGTCTTATTTGTCATAGCGCCGAGAAAATTGTTTTTGATAGCAAATACTTTTACATTGACAATTCAATAAACTATCAATGCCCGCAATAATAACTTGTCCAAAATATATTCCCGCAACACGACAATCATCAAAAACACAGTGATTCAATTTTTGATCTCCCTCATGGCTCCTGCCCTTTCTATTTTTCCGTTGAAACTCTGTGATTATCGCTCTGGTCCTTGAACGGAGCAAAGCTTCGAAAGCCACCTTAGAATTAGAATGATTGATCAATTGAAGCTGATGCAAAAAGTGCATCACGGTCAAAGAAAGACCAATGAAAGTTTCTTGTAAAGTCTTTGATAATAGAGAAATAATTTTAGTTAAATTTCTACTCTTTATTTACACTATTTAGATTCGGTCTATTGTCAAAGAAAGACCAATGAAAGTTTCTTATTTTAATAATAATATCAAATAAATTTCTACTCTTTATTTGCGCTATTTATATTCGGTCTATTGTCAAAGAAAGACCAATGAAAGTTTCTTGTAAAGTATTTGATTTTAGAGAAATAATTTTAATTAAATTTCTACTCTTTATTTACGGCTTACGGTCATCTCACGTTGAATACACCGGTTCTCGCTCGATCACCGAAGTTAAGAAACGTTGTGCTTGCTCAGTACTTAAATGGGTGACCGCTGGGGAATACCAGGTGCTGTAAGCATTTAGTGACGGATGTTCGCTGTGGTGCAGTGGATATCGGCTCGGAACGAGAAATCGGTGAGGCGAGTTCAAATTCCAGTTGAATATCCTACATTCACATTCACTTAAACACTGATACCCTTGGGAAAGGTATTAATCCGTCTCTTCCCACCTGGTATATGTTAAATAACAAGGGTAGGACTTGGGGACCCTGCCCTTAAAAACAAATCCCAATGAATCTTGATACTCAAAAAGAAAGAAGTATTACTAGACACAAAACTTATATAAAACAACAATAAATTGTTGAAAGAAAAAGGTATTAGCAGCAATAAATAATTAAAGTTTAGTTGGTTATAAATGACCCGCCGATGTTGATATGCCATAAAACAATCGACCATTTCTTTATTTACACTATTTATATTCGGTCTATGTCTGTTGCCAAAGAAAGACCAATGAAGGTTTCTTATTTTAATAATAATTTTAAATAAATTTCTACTCTTTGTTTACACTATTTATTTTCGGTCTATTGTCAAAGAAAGACCAATGAAAGTTTCTTATTTTAATAATAATTTTAAATAAATTTCTACTCTTTATTTACACTATTTATTTTCGGTCAGTTGTCAAAGAAAGACCAATGAATGTTTCTTGTAAAGTCTTTGAAAATAAAGAAATAATTTTAGTTAAATTTTTACTCTTTATTTGCTCTATTTATATTCCGTCTATTGTCCTTGTCTTCCTTGTTATGGTCACAGCATTTCAAAAAATGAACTCGACTGTTCTGAAAATTAAATACACACATTAAAAATGAAACAGGGGATTTAATTCAGTATTTTAAATGATCTAGGGGGTAATTTAGTGTTTGGCATTTGAAAGGTAAAAAATAAATTTTATTAATAAAATAATTATTTTAATAATAATTTTAAATAAATTTCTACTCTTTATTTACACTATTTATTTTCGGTCAGTTGTCAAAGAAAGACCAATGAATGTTTCTTGTAAAGTCTAATAAAATAAAAGATAAATATTTCAAAGAGCAGTCAAAGAACAAAAACCTCCGTCAAGGCAATATCATCATCTCCGCGATTAGCAGGAGATTATTATTAAATCGAGAAAGACTAATTGTACTGAACTCGACCGCTCTCAAGAGTGAAAATGCAAAAAATGAACTCGACTGTTCTGAAAATTAAATGCACACATTAAAAATGAAACAGGGGATTTAATTCAGTATTTTAAATGATCTAGGGGGTAATTTAGTGTTTGGCATTTGAAAGGTAAAAAATAAATTTTATTAATAAAACAGAGAATATGTCAGAAAACTTATGTTGTGGATTCCGGTTGAGAAACCGACAATATAATAAATAATAAAAACAGATACGCAGATAGAAAATGTAAGTTATATTGAACAAGATATACAAGCTGGAACACGGGTTAGTCAATTCAAGAATACTATTAGTAGAAATAATAATGTACGGTCTTAAAGTGAAATAGTATGTCCGGGTAATAAGTCAATAGCCAACTACTCCAACTAAATCTGGACTAACTTACTGACCAACTGACTCCTTACTAAAACCTACAACTCAACTCAACGGCATTTACCAACCTTCCCACGCAAGGCTAGATGTGACATAAGGTCATTTTATAGTAGGTCTTCCCGGCCATATAGCCAGGCCAAAAAATGTCTGTCTATTTTTCCCCAGTCGTGATTCTACCTTTCGACGGAACCACGACTGGGTTAGTGCTCTCTGCTCGGAAGCAGAGAGCGCCCTCTACCCGAAGGCAGAGGGCTGACAGTGTCAAAGCAGACTACAAGTACTCAACTCAACATTATTTAGCTATCCCTCCCAGTAAGGGCAACATGTGACACATGGTCAGTTATGACAGGGATTTCCGGGCTATATGGCTCGGCCAAAAAATGTCTGTCTATTTTTGAGCATTCGTGATTCTACCCTTCGGCGGAACCATGACTGGGTTAGTGCTCTCTGCTCGGAAGCAGAGATCGCCCTCTACCCGAAGGCAGAGGGCTGACAGTGTCATAGCAGAGTACAAGTACTCAACTCAACTATATTTAGTTGTCCCTCCCAGTAAGGGCAACATGTGACACATGGTCAGTTTATAACTGGGATTTCCGGGCGATATGGCCCGGCCAAAAAATACCTGTTTATTTTTGCCCAGTCGTGCTTCCACCCCTCGGCGGAACCACGACTGGGTCAGTGCTCTCTACTCGGAAGCAGAGAGCGCCCTCTACCCGAAGGCAGAGAGCTGACAGTGTCGTAGTAGAGTACAAGGTCTCGACTCAACTCCCTATTCAAAGTATAGGCAGGATTATATGTACACATCAGGCGAGTCCATTATTCCACAAAAAGGGGTGATCCCACAACACTTTATCCTGTAAGAGATCGAGCCGGAAGTCCAATCGGTTCGTACCAATCATAAAATCAATCACCCCGGATAGTTTAATTCAGCGGGTTTTGAGATATCTCGACCACAGACAGACAAGAAAACAAACAAACAGACATACAAACCCGACCGAAAACAATGACTTCGCCTTAAATCGAAGGTAACAATCAACAATACCCGTATTGTAGAGGACACCGGGGTATCCGCTAACGATATTTATATTACGATTCAATCGGCGTATGATGACAGATGTAATAAGACAACGACACCGGAGTAAATAACAAATTAAAACATGTATTATAAACAATGTTCTTATAAACATGTATTATAAATAACTAGCAGTATAACCCGGCGTTGCTTGGGTGTAATGAAAGCTTTAAAACTAATAAAACTAATCCATGGTCCTGGAGCTCAGACTCTTTGGACGTTGGCATTTAAGACTAAAAAGCAATAGTTGTTTCCAGTTAAAGCAAAACCGTAGACTGAAAGAAAAATGAATGGATGTAAGTCAAATTTTGATTTCCTGGTATCGATATTAAATAAGTGTTTTTCGTCGTAAACTGAATTTTGAAGGCTAAATAAGTCTTCTGTGTAAATGGTATCATGGCTGAGACTAAGAACTACAATTATACCTACTTAGAGCCAAACCAGAAGCAAAAGCTTAAATAAAAGGGCTGAAAAACATACAGGCAGATAAGCAGACACACACACAAACATCTTGCCTTTTATATATATAACTATATCATCGGTTTTCTGCATTATTGTAAGAACTGCAACCTTGAAACTTCTGAATTTCATTTCTTATATCTTTGTCTGTGTATCAAAATTGATTAAAATCGGACCACTCCTATAACACGATCTTTTCGATTATCGATTTTTGATATTTCTGTAGGGTACCTCGACACAAAACATAGCTAAGAACACTCACAGACGCATATAGTTCAACTGTGTAAATTTTCAAAAAAATCGGTTCAGCCGTTTTGGAGTCTATAGGTAACGGACACACACACACACACACACACACATACACACACACAAATAAATTTCCATTTATAAATAAGTTTAGATTGAGATTGAAGTAGTCAGAGATAAGTAAGTAACAAATTAAACTATCACCGTATTATACATAAACTTTTATAGAAATAAGTAAATATAAATTAACAACTAACTAAGGAAATATTTTTTATGAAGCTAATGTTAAAAACAAAAGAATAAAACGAAAAAATTATAGAAGACATGGAAACATAAAAGATGAAAATAAGGAAGACATTGGAAAATATTTTTGATTATCTCCCCTTGTAGCCTCAACAGAAGAACTTATGTTAGTTGAATTCTTTTTTACACTAAATAATAGGGAAAAGAAAAAAATATTAAGTCCTACAAAAAACACAAAATTGTAGAGAGACATGTTCGCCAAAGGACAAACACATAGAAAAAGAAATAGTATTTTTATTTAAAAATATTGTCAGTTACAATTCGCACGATGTATTTATCACATAAATGTAGAATTATGTTGGCATATCAGGTTTCAAAAGCATTTACGTTGACGTGTGGCTAATGACTTATTGTCAACTCTTTCTCATAGCAGAAATATCGCAAGCCTTTTGCTAAGCTATTAACCCTCTAGGGCCATTCGTATCATATTTGGTACAGTATTTCCCTATAAGGAAACATTTGGTATTTCCCTATAAGGAAACATTTGGTATTCATTGACTGAGCAGTCAGTACTGCTTTCATTTGAAATTTATAAAATATTTCTCTTAAAAAATGTTTCAGGAAAATATTTCTTTCAAGGCTTGTTTTCATTTTATTCTATTAATAAGTAGTAATTAGTGGGGGATCAGTTTATTACTTCGTGACAATAGAAAACCGACCACCCACTTTATGCCCAGTGGAAGCCTTAACCCTCTAGGGCCATTCGTATCATATTTGATACAGTATTTCCCTATAAGGAAACATTTGGTATTTCCCTATAAGGAAACATTTGGTATTCATTGACTGAGCAGTCAGTACTGCTTTCATTTGAAATTTATAAAATATTTCTCTTAAAAAATGTTTCAGGAAAATATTTCTTTCAAGGCTTGTTTTCATACTGTATCAAATATGATATGAATGGCCCTAGAGGGTTAATAATATAATATGATTAAGGCTTCTACTTGTCATAAAGTGGGGGATCAGTTCTATATTGTTATGAAGTAATAAACAGATCCCCCACTAATTACTACTTAACCCTCTAGGGCCATTCGTATCATATTTGATACAGTATTTCCCTATAAGGAAACATTTGGCATTTCCCTATAAGGAAACATTTGGTATTCATTCACTGAGCAGTCAGTACTGCTTTCATTTGAAATTTATAAAATATTTCTCTTAAAAAATTTTTCAGGAAAATATTTCTTTCAAGGCTTGTTTTCATACTGTATCAAATATGATACGAATGGCCCTAGAGGGTTAATATTTCCATTAAAAATTCTCTAACAAACGACATACCTTATTTTCACTAGTTTGAAACTTTAACCCCCACCCGCAATAAGTACACAGGGGTGAATCATTTTATTCTTATTCTAAGGTTTAGAAGACAGTTTGACTTAGCTTCTTTCTGAAATATGTTTGTGCAAAAGACTCCCTCGAGTATGCTTCCTGATCAGTACAATTTTTAAATCTTCATGTCTAGGTTTGACCGTTATATCTGTTGCATATATTCATAACCTGTTCTTATTTTTCCCCTCTTAATTAAAACAACTTATTTCATTAAGCGTTTGCCTCGAGTGACTCTTAGGTCTTAGGATAATAAATATGCTCAACACTTTATCCATATTTTAAGGTAACACCGATTTCATGGTGAATTCTTTGAATTGCGTATTAAAAATAAAATCTGATAGTGTATCATCTTTTAACATTTGTTTCTAAATGTGTTGCCGGCTTGACATTTCAACTCCGGAACAGAATGTTAGGGCATTTATTTGATTTGCAGTCTTTAGAAATTTTTCGCCTGCCATTACTGTGCATATTGCCAATGAATCCTTTCAACATGTTTCGGAGATTGACTGCATGAAGGAATTTCAAAGAAGACTAAAGAAATAGCAATTGACCAGTTTGAAAGGAAGCCAATTCGGGTTCCTGCCTGAGATCGGCTTGTTAAGTTCGTCGGGCGGGAGAAATTATCTACGCCTGTTACAATTAGAAGAAACGTCCGGTTCCAGCATGCCAGTTCTCACCATAATTACAGAATCACCAAAGGAAGGACAAAATTGCCGTAAGATATTCGATTTATTCTCAATCCGATACAGGGACTTAAAGCCTGAGAGTTTAAACGTTAATCTGTGCATAATTATCCTGAACAAATTGATTGTTATATCGATCTCTGATTAATTTCTTCTGTGTACCGTGTCCATTAAGGCCGTTGGCGATTATGATTCTCTGCACAGTCATGTTCTTTTAGCTCTTAGTTAGGTTCCTCGTTTTGCTATATTTACAAAACTGAGATTTTTTAAAAATAATTTCACTTAAAGCAAGGCAATAAAGCCACTAAGACGTAAGGTGGAGTGACTGAGTGTGAAAGAATAGGAGAAAAATACTATTAAAAAGAGAGAACATTAAAACACAAGAATTCAGATGGCATAAGATAACGATTGACATTTCACTTAAACTTTTGGAGAGCGGAATTGACTGGGAAGCATGAAGTAGGGAAGAGATATACACAAGCGAGAAGTACGATAGAAAAAAGAAACTAAGTGTAGATGTCAATGAAATGATAACTTGTGGAAGGAACTTATTTTACAGTTCACCTAAAGCGAGGCAATAAAGCCACTATGACACAGTTTGAAAACACAGACAATACTAAATCTTCTTCTTCTTCTTCTTCTTCTTCTTCTTCTTCTTCTTCTTCTTCTTCTTCTTCTTCTTCTATGTACCCTGTCCTTTCAGGATGTAGGTGTTCTTGGCTTTCCACGTCTCCCTATCCCTGGTGGCTCTTAGTATGTTTTCTCCTGTTACACCTCGCAACCCTCGTTCCGTCATCTACCTGCCCTTCCAAATATGTTATCCGCTGCCTTCCTCTGTCTCTTTTTCCTTCTATCTGGCCTGTCAGTATTAGGTTCTCCAAGCCCTCCTTCCTCATTGCATGTTCCAGGATCTTCAGTTGTCTCTTCAGTATTAATTTCCTTTTCGTTGCCATTCTTTCCAACACCTCATCATTGCTCACATGCTCGGTTCATTTTTTCCACAGCATCCTTCTGTAGAACCATATTTCCGCTGCTTCAAGTTTTTTCCTCATCTTTGATGATATTGTCCAGCATTCCCTGTCGTATTGAAGAACTGACATCACATAACAATCCAGCACTTTTTTCTTTGTTTCTAGTGAAATTTTCTTGTGTTTTAGTATTTTACACAGCTTCTGGAACGCGTCCTTCGCCATGCTAATTCGCCTTCGGATCTCTGTGTTGCACTTTCCATCTCCAGTTAGAACATTTCCTAGGTATTTAAATTTTTGTACTTGCTTGATTCTAGTATCCTCCACCTGTATTTGGCATTTCGGGTTTCTCTTTTTGCTGATGACCATGCATTCAGTTTTCTGACAGTTTAGAAGATCGTTGGCGACAGTGATTTTATGCACATTCTTGTGTTTTCTCGCTCTTAGTAACGCTTCTATTTTTGCTATATTTCCTAAATCCTGCTCTTTATAAAAAATCATTTTACCCCAAGCAACGCAACAAAGCCACTAAGTTGCAAATGGTTCCTGAGTGTGCAAGAATAGGGAAAAAATGAAAAAAAATATATTATTAAGGAAAAGAACAATAAAAGAACAGGAATTTAGAAGACACAAGATTACGTTTGACATTGCAATTAAATCTTTAAAAAAAGGGTTCCCAAGCTTAAACTGCATCTAGAAATTATATGCAAAAGATGTATTGTCAAATATTTTATGTAAAATTCATAGATATGTGTTATCCAATGAAATAATTTTTGCTATTATGTATAGCGAGTAAGCATGAAGGCAATTAAGTCGCAATTTTCAATTTCAGATTGATATTTCGTATTTTTTCAGTAATTATAGCAATTTGCAGTGTCAAGAGATTATTTGCAAGAACTAGAATTTAGTATTATGGCTCGTAAAAAAGAACTAACAATGAATGTAAAGAACTATATAAACAAAGAAATGAGCAAAGGGAAGTCTACGCTTCAAATTTCTAATGATTTGAAAAGGCATCATCGAACAATCAAGAAAATATGTTAAATGGGAATTCAACCAAGGAAAATGAAGTCTCAGGCTGAATTCAGGAATTTAACAAAGCGAGATCTATCACATATCCGAAGAGAATTAATAAGAAACCCAAATGCGTCAAGTGCGTTCATATTTGAGGCCACTGGAGCTTCTATGGTCTCAAGGGAAACAAGGTGTAAAGCATAAAGGAAGTTTGCTGATGTAAAAAAATCAAATAAAAAACCCATTTTAACAAAAAAACATAAGGAAAGAAAATTGTAGTGGACAAAAATACATAAAAACTGATTTCAGTAAAGTGCTTTTACAGACAACGCACCAAGTCATGCATCAAAGTTTACTAAATCCTGGTTGAAAGAAAAGGGATTTGTTGAAGATTCTCTTATGGACTGGCCTTCAAATAGCTGTGACTTGAAATCCATTGAGAACCTGTGGAGCATCCTCAAGAGAGATATTTATTCTAATGAAAGGCAATCCAACAGCAAGTGTGACCCCTGAAAGACAGTTAAAGTTGCTGCAAACAACTTACCAGTCGCTAAAATTGCATATCTAACATCAGATGTTGACAATCGGCTGATAAGTGTTATTGAAAAGAAAGGAGCATTTGTGCAATAAATTTTAGAAGGTCCTTATTATTTTTTTGTTAATATATCTTTTATTTTTAAAATTATTTTTTAATGTTTTTTCCTTGCGAAATTGACGAATTTCTTCTAAAATCTTTTCATATTATTTTTTTGCATTAGTTTTACAAGGTATAATAATGTAAAAGTATCAAAATAAATAGTTGCAAATAAACTACTGACAGTCAAATTAGTCTGTTTTGTTAACTTAGTAAATTTTTTTCCAACCAAAAACAATAGTTTTCTCTACCACTATATATCTAAGTTAATAATATTGAATAGAATCTAAACATCATAATAGGACTTTTAACATTAAAGACGCAACTCTTTATACCAAGTCATAACTTGCATATAATCTCTGGACACAGTTTAGGTTAAACATAAGAGATCTATGACCAAGTAAAATATTAATAACCACAGCAACTCATCTCCCTTTTTAAAATCGTTTGACCTCAACAAGGCAATAAAGCCACTAAGACGTAAGGGGGGGTAACTGAGTGTGAAAGAATTGGAGAAAAAACACTATTAAGAAGGATTTTGTAAAGACAATAAAAAGTAAACGGGAGTCTGTTCTACAGATTTGAGGAAGAAGCTACCTGAGTGGAAGTTACTCCTTTTCAATTAAATATACAGGGAACGAGTATATCGACTCTGTGTCCCAGACATTGTTACATACACTACCGGCCATAATTATTAGGTAACCCACTTTTTTTAAAGAAATTATGCATTTCATACTATTTTTAGTATTTATTTCCAAATGGAAATAGAATGGTTCTTTTGTTATTATTAGTTAGCAAAATTTTACAAGGCAAATAGCAACAATTTACCCATCACACCCTGTAGATTATATATATATATATACACTACCGGCCATAATTATTAGGCCACCTCAGTTTTTTAAAGAAATTATGCATTTCATACTATTTTTAGTATTTATTGCCAAATGAAAATAAATGGTTCTTTTGTTATTATTACTTTGCAAAATTTTACAAGGCAAGGAAGCAAAGATGAACTCGTCCGAATCACCCTAAATTTTCTTCATTCTTTCATTGATGAAACTGCAATATAGGTAATTATTAAATATTTATAAATTCATTTGATGCACATGTTATTGTGCAGTATTAACAAAAGAACCATTCTATTTTCATTTATAATTATTCACTTGGCAATAAATACTAAAAAATAGTATGAAATACATCATTTTTTTTAAATACTGGGGTGGCCTAATAATTATGGCCGGTAATGTAGACATTTGTTTTAATCATTTTACCCCCAACAAGTCGGTGATGCCACTAGAAAATAGGGAGTTAAAGGGTTCAAAGAGAAGGATAAAACAGAAAATGGCGTGGATTAAGGAAATAATAATAAAGAACAGGTTTCAAGAAAACATAAGACGCAATTGAAGTTACATTTATATTTTGTTAATCTTTTCATCCCAAGCAAGGCATGAATGCCACTAGTATGCTGTTGTGGTTCAGCGGATATCGGCTCAGAACGAGAAATCGGGGAGACAAGTTCGAATTCCAGCTGAATTCATTGCATTCACTCACGCACAATTCCGTTTACTTGCTTCGTTGAGAACAAAAAAATTAAATGCAAATTCAAATGCCATCTGCTGTGTTCTTGAATCTGGAATCTTGAATCCCTTTCATCATTTGCCCTTTCCACAATCCTTCCTATTAGTCATGAAAAACGTTTGGTCAATCATGTGTCGAAAGAGACATGACTGACTGGGCAGAAGATTATCCCGCAGTAGGTTGCCATTTTTTTCTGCGGTAGACTGGTTGACAGCTAAGGCTATGGAGCACAATCTGTCTTGTTATTTAACCCATAACTGGAAGGAAGAGACGGATTAAAACCTTTCCCAAGGGTATTTGTGCGTAAGTGAATGCAATGAATTCAGCTGGAATTCGAACTCAGCTCCCGGATTTCTCGTTCCGAGCCGATATTTACTGCACCACAACACACATCCGCTGATTCGATATAGACAGTGTAATCCATATCAATGAAAGCCGTGAAGCTAAAACGGCGTAAAGTGTTGCTCTTTTGGAATTTAGCATCATCCATTTAAAAATTTGTAAGATGGATTCTAATGAGGAAAATGTCTCAGGCTCGACATAGCAAATCAACCTTGGATTCCCGACATCATAAGGCCACATTTGGTAACTGGCAAAGAGTAGATTTATAGATAAACTAGCAGTATAGCCCGGCGTTACTCGGGTGTAATGAAAGCCTTAAAAATAATCCATGGTCCTGAAGCTCAGACTCTTTGGACGTTGGCACGAAAGACTAAAAAGTAATAGTTGTTTCCAGTTAAAGCGAAACCGTAGACTGAAAGAAATATGAATGGATGTAAGTCAAATTTTGATTTCCTGGTATCGATAGTAATTAAGTAATGCAGTTCTATGAGATCACACTGCGTGAGAGATTGAAATGTTCAAGAACCATGTATCTAAATGCAATGTAATGTGTTGTGACTAGATTAAAATGGGATTTTATTGAGTGTCGTTGCTTTGATTTAATGTGGATGGCCTCGAATATCTTAAAGTTATTTTACTGTGTGTATGTGTAAGTACTATTGTTTTGTCTGTTATGTATATATATATATATATATATATATATATATATATATTTATATATAGCATGCTTATGAAGAAAGAGACAATAGCGAGGCAGCCTTAGCTTAGTCCATCCTCTTCACTACTAGTTATTAAAATTTACTAACCTCTTCACTACTAGTTATTAAAATTTACTAACCTCTTCACCACTAGTTATTAAAATTTACTAACCTCTTCACTACTAGTTATTAAAATTTACTAACCTCTTCACTACTAGTTATTAAAATTTACTAACCTCTTCACTACTAGTTATTAAAATTTACTAACCTCTTCACTACTAGTTATTAAAATTTACTAACCTCTTCACTACTAGTTATTAAAATTTACTAACCTCTTCACTACTAGTTATTAAAATTTACTAACCTCTTCACTACTAGTTATTAAAATTTACTAACCTCTTCACCACTAGTTATTAAAATTTACTAACCTCTTCACTACTAGTTATTAAAATTTACTAACCTCTTCACCACTAGTTATTAAAATTTACTAACCTCTTCACTACTAGTTATTAAAATTTACTAACCTCTTCACTACTAGTTATTAAAATTTACTAACCTCTTCACCACTAGTTATTAAAATTTACTAACCTCTTCACTACTAGTTATTAAAATTTACTAACCTCTTCACTACTAGTTATTAAAATTTACTAACCTCTTCACTACTAGTTATTAAAATTTACTAACCTCTTCACTACTAGTTATTAAAATTTACTAACCTCTTCACTACTAGTTATTAAAATTTACTAACAGTTATGAAAGGTCTTGCTCTTAACTATTCTTTATTATTTTAGTTTTTTTGCAATAATTTTGTCATCGAGTAGTGAAGAATATATATATATATATTGCCAAGCGGAGTTTTATGTCAACACAAAATAAAATCGTCGGTGATGGTGGATTTTATAATATTTCAGTTTAAACTACCTCTCTGAAGATGGCTCATGTGAGCCGAAAGCTTAGAAGAAAACCAATAAATAATTATCCAAATGTTGGAGAATTTTTGTCTTTATTTTCAACTGAAATTAAAGCAAAAATACGACGTTTAGAACGGCTCATGATTAAACATAATAGACATTCATTGTCTCTTATATTTAATAGCATATGTCTAGAAAATTACTTGCTGCCTCGATATACTAAATATATATATATATCCTCTCTATTATAATAAAGGTCGTTGTGTAGGTATCAATATATAACACATAACTCAATATGTCCAGGTCCTGATATATAGATGGTGCCACTAATAAAAAATCCAAATGATTTTTTGAAGTACTAACCCTCAAATGGCACGTGACAAATTTTAGGCCCAATCGGATTATTAGTTTACAAATTACAGTTATTTAACTGAGACTACTTTGAGAAATTTTCAAAACAATGGAAAAATCTGAATTTTGTGTGTTGATAAAGCATTGCTTTCTGATGGGAATAATTACTGTTCAAGCAAAGCAATGGCTTGATAAGTGTTATTCAGACTATGCTCCATCGTAAACAACGGTTAAGAGGTGGTATGCTAACTTTAAATGCGGTCGTTCAGACACAAATGATGCTAAATACTCAGGTCACTCAAAATCGGCAGTTGTCCCAGAAATCACCAAAAAAATCCACAAACTCCTTTTCGCTGATCGTAAATTGAAGTTGCGTGAGATATTAGAGGAATTGAAGATATCAAAAGGCAGTGTATTCACCATTTGGCATGAACATTTGTCAATGAGAAAGCTGTGTTCAAAGTGAGTGCTGCGTTTGCTCACAGTCGATAAAAACAACAACCCGTCAACGATTCAGAGCGTTGCTTGCAACTGTTTCAACGAAACAAAAGAAAGTTCTTGCGTAAGTATGGGACAATAGTTGAAACATGAATCTACCACTTCACTCCGGAGTCAAATCAAGAGACAGCTGAGTGGACATCAGCAGGTGAAATCTGTACAAAGCGACTGAAGACGTAAACATCAGCAGGCATAGTTTTGGCGTCCGTATTTCAGAATGTGCGTTGTGGTGCAGTGGATATCGGCTCGGAACGAGAAATCGGGGAGCCGACTTCGAATTCATTGCATTCACTTACGCGCAAATACCCTTGGGAAAGGTATTACTCCGTCTCTTCCTTCCAGTTATGGGTTAAATAACAGGACAGATTGGGTTCTATAGCCTTGGCTGGCAACCAGTCTACCACAGAAAGCAATGGAAACCTACTGCGGGATAATCTTCTGCCCAGTCAGTCATGTCTCTTTAGAGTCATGATCGCCCAAGCGTGTTTCACGTATGGCACTTAACTGACTGATTTCAGAATGAGCAAAGGTATATTGTTCATCGATTACCTTGAGAAAGGAAGAACCATCAATAGCAAACATTATATAGCATTATTGGTGCTTTTGAAGGAAGAAATCGCCAAAAAAGGCCACAAATGAAAAAGAAAAATTATTCTTTCACCAAGACAACACACCGTTTTACAAGTCGGTTGTATGGCAAAACTACATGAATTCCACTTCGAATTACTTCTGCATCCACGCTAATCACTAGGTCAGGCTCCTAGCAACCAAATTCTGGCTGTTTGCCGATCTCAAAAGAATGCTACAGGGAAAAAAGATTTGGCTCAAATGAAGACTTGATATCAGAAACTAAGGCGTATTTTGAGGCAAATCGTTCTATAAAAAAGCCATCGAATTGTTAGAGAAGCGTTGGAAATCAACGTATTACCCGAGAAGAAGACTATGTTGATAACTTAAGTCTCATTTTGCCTAAAACATTTTATTTTATTGGCTAGGTCCTTGATTTATTGAGTGATGTGTTATGTTGTCGTCATTTTAGTATCAATATCAATATAAAATTTTGCGGTCATTTTTTTACGGCCCGGACGCACTAGTAGGCAAATAATTTCGACCACTGATATATAAGAATTGTTCCCAGGATCGAACCCACTTCCTATAACTCCATATCTATTATTTTTAAGGGGTACTAAAGAACAGAATATTTACATATATGTGAAGTTTTCAGGAGTCTGGACAACCCAAGACTCATACATATTTCATTTTCCAAGGAGAATAGATATTAAAAGACTTTTATCGGTATTATAACCGGGAGAACATTCAATTTAATCTCATATATTTTTCATGTTTCTGAAAGAACAGACTGGTATATATTAATGCACCAGTCCTGTTCCCAGAGATGAATGGGTCAAAAAAGACACATACTCGTCTGTTGTTTTTGATAGACCAACACAGGTATACTGATATAATGTGTATTTATTACATACGAGTGTATACCTGCCATCAAAAATCTAGAAAAGATTATATACATATATATATATATATATATATATATATATAAAGCACAACGGTTTTTATTATGATAGGAAGATTATATATATGCATCATAAAATAATTGCGACAGTTTACCAATCGCACCTAATATATATATATATATATATATATATATATATATTTGCTAGTATATATATATATATATATATATATATATATATATATCTAGCAGTATAGCCCGGCGTTGCTCGGGTGTAATGAAAGCTTTAAAACTAATCCATGGTCCTGGAGCTCAGACTCTGCCTAAAGCATATTTGTGTGAAATTTGGTGAAAATTGGATAAAAATTGTGGATGTGTATCAAGGACATACAGGCAGATAAACAGACACACACACAAACATCTGACCTTTTATATATATATATAT
This sequence comes from Ascarosepion bandense, assembly GCA_037127315.1. Taxonomy (NCBI): domain Eukaryota; kingdom Metazoa; phylum Mollusca; class Cephalopoda; order Sepiida; family Sepiidae; genus Ascarosepion; species Ascarosepion bandense. The sequence goes on along the minus strand of JBBBDQ010000532.1, from coordinate 5,947,066 downwards.
ATATATAATCGATTTTCTGCACTATTGTAAGAACTGCAACCTTGAAACTTCTGAATATCGTTTTTTATCTTTGTCTATGAATGTATCAAATTTGATTAAAATCGGACCACTCCTTCTGTAAACCGATTTTTTCGATTATCGATTTTCGATATTTATCGGGGGTAACTCGACACAAAACCTAGCTAAGAATACTCGCAGACGCTTATAGTACAACTGTGTAAATTTTCAAGAAAATCTGTTCAGCCGTTTCGGAGTCTATAGTTAACGGACACACACACACACACACACACATACAGACACACACACACATACACACATACAAAGTTCCATTTATAAATAAGTTTATATATATATATATATATATATATATATATATATATATATATTCACTACAAAACGACATAATTGCTTCAAAAGTTATAAGGCACTGATAAACAGCATGTAGTGAACACAACAAATTCTAGATTTAAAAATTCAAATCTGACTGATTGTTAGAAATAAACGAATTTTCTCAAATTTACAAACTTTGCTTAACACACACAAAACTCGCAATATCTCCGATTGCTTTTTAACCCAGGATTTATATAATGATCCGCGGATAGATCTGTTTCGCTGTATCAGAGCTAATCAGTACGGTTAGACACCCACTTGCATCCAGCCAGGATTGAAACATCAGTCTACCCCTAAGCTATGTGGGGAGAAGGATATTTCAGCATGTTATATACACAGAGTAAACAAATAAGGATTTTTGTACGTATATTGGCGCATGAAATTAATTTTCAGATGTATTTCAACTCATGATATTTGTTTTGCTCAATCGTCTTAATTGCGTCAATAAATCGATTTTTGTTACCTACAATATATTTATAAAAACAGGCGTGTGTTTATGGCATGCAGTGTACTTGTATATCCCGAGAGGACAAAATGTATGTAACTAATAACTGTGTTTTGGTAAAAGCTGTTAAACATAGAAACCCAAACTTCGTGATTGATAAAGTGTATAGTAAACATTCCCGTGGGCCGAGTCCTATTCATCATCGGCACTAAGATTCTTCGTCTGTTAGAAAGAAGGAATTATATTGTAAACGACAGATTGTTTAACCAATCTGTTTACAAGGAAGACATTTCCCCACACCTAGTAAAATACAATGGCACTGACGCTTAACATATCATGGCTTCTGTCTTTTCAAATATATTCTTTATCTTCTGTTTCCTATCTATCTATCTATCTATCTATCTATCTATCTATCTATCTATCTATTGCAGTTTGTTCACTATCTATCTATCTATCTATCTATCTATCTATCTATCTATCTATCTATCTATCTATCTATGTTCTGTCTGTTCACTATCTATCTATCTATCTATCTATCTATCTATCTATCTATCTATCTATTGTTAGTCTGTTCACTATCTATCTATCTATCTATCTATCTATCTATCTATCTACTGCAGTCTGTTCACTATCTATCTATCTATCTATCTATCTATCTATCTATCTATCTATCTATCTATCTATCTATTGCAGTCTGTTCACTATCTATCTATCTATCTATCTATCTATCTATCTATCTATCTATCCTACCTATCTATCTATCTATTGCAGTCTGTTCACTATCTATCTATCTATCTATCTATCTATCTATCTATCTATGCAGTCTGTTCATTATCTATCTATCTATCTATCTATCTATCTATCTATCTATCTATCTATCTATCTATCTATCTATCTATCTATTGCAGTCTGTTCACTATCTATCTATCTATCTATCTATCTATCTATTGTCAGTCTGTTCACTATCTATCTATCTATCTATCTATCTATCTATCTATCTATCTATTCAGTCTGTTCACTATCTATCTATCTATCTATCTATCTATCTATCTATCTATCTATTGCAGTCTGTTCACTATCTATCTATCTATCTATCTATCTATCTATCTATCTCTCTATCTATCTATCTATTGCAGTCTGTTCACTATCTATCTATCTATCTATCTATCAATCTATTGCAGTCTGTTCACTATCTATCTATCTATCTATCTATCTATCTATCTATCTATCTACTGCAGTCTGTTCACTATCTATCTATCTATCTATCTATCTATCTATCTATCTATCTATTGCAGTCTGTTTACTATCTATCTATCTATCTATCTATCTATCTATCTATCTATCTATCTATCTATCTATCTATTGCAGTCTGTTCCCTATCTATCTATCTATCTATCTATCTATCTATCTATCTATCTATCTATCTATCTATCTATTGCAGTCTGTTCACTATCTATCTATCTATCTATCTATCTATCTATCTATCTATCTATCTATTGCAGTCTGTTCACTATCTATCTATCTATCTATCTATCTATCTATCTATTGCAGTCTATTCACTATCTATCTATCTATCTATCTATCTATCTATCTATCTATCTATTGCAGTCTGTTCACTATCTATCTATCTATCTATCTATCTATCTATCTATCTATCTATCTATCTATTGCAGTCTGTTCACTATCTATCTATCTATCTATCTATCTATCTATCTATCTATCTATCTATCTATCTATTGCAGTCTGTTCACTATCTATCTATCTATCTATCTATCTATCTATCTATCTATCTATCTATCTATCTATCTATTGCAGTCTGTTCACTATCTATCTATCTATCTATCTATCTATCTATCTATCTATCTACCAGTGAAGAAACGATTCTTCCAATAATCATTCTTTTTCCGCGTTGGGGTTTGCCAGTGAAGAAGATGGGAGCTTGTTCCTTGGACTTTCGTGCCAGTGAAGAAGCGGTTCTTTCATTAGGCGACCTTTTTCTCCGTTGGTCCGGGGTCGCTAGTAAAAAGTGAGGTGCGTCAGTGATGATGTAGGGTGCGTGTTGCATGTTCTTTTCAAATGTCGGTGGTCACCAGTGTAGCGTACGGGAGCTGGTTAAAGTTTCTTGGTTCGGCCTTGTGCCAGACTTAACCGAACTCCCTACAGCTTACAAGTCATATGCAGAATAATCATCATCAGAATTATTAGAACGTGATTGGGTTAAAAACAGAAAATTTATAAATGATGTATTTTCACGCCTAGATGTGAAAAGGTATCGCTGGAGCCAGCATCATGAGAAGCATGACTATAAAACCCCCGACGCTAACCTGTCAAAGGCAGTGGATATGGGAGCGGTTAGCTGACGACTCCGTGGCAATGTATCGAAAGAAAATTCAAGAAGCCAACCCGGACACAAGGCACGTCACAGTTTCATTCAACCTCTTCTTCCAATTTTCTCTTCTTCCTTTTCACTCCATGCCAACCCGGACGTAGGGCATGCTACAGTTTCATTCGCCCTCTTCTTCCAACGTCCTTTTCTTCATTTTTACACCACGCCGCTAAAGAGAACAACACAACGACAAAATGGGCACGTGTTAAGTACCACTCCTTTATTTGTTTTGCATTTTCTTTCTCTCAACCTGCTGCGAGCTACTAAAAAGAGGAAGGAACAAAGTCTTTACATTCCGCTACTACACAACCATGAACTCTAAACTTCTGCGGAAAGTTTAATGTCTACATTACTACTACGAACATTTTCTACAGTTCTTGATACCCTAAGCTTTCTAATTGTACACTAATTTCTACGAGATTTTGTTATTCATTTCCTTTAATAAATTATTATTTTAACATGCAAAATGTATATTTTACTCTTACATTATTCCAGACTTATTCACGCATTCCAACCTGCCGACAACCAACCTTCTGATAACGATAAAAACCTTCTAATAATTCTGATGATGATAATTCTGCATAAAACTTGTCAGCTGTAGGGAGTTCGGTTATGTATAACATAAGGCTGAATCAAGAAACATTAACCAGCTCCCTACGGCTACACGTGTACAATCATCGATGTAATGGAACCTAGGTGAGTCATGGGAATACCAGTTTGTGTAATCTATGATGTGCGGGTGGTGTAATAGATAGTCACTCAATACTGTTAATCAGAAAGCCAAGTTCCAATTCTCATTGGGTTTATTATATTCACTTATGCGCAAATGACCTTGAGAAATGTTTGAATCTTTCTCGGATCTCTGGGTTTAGTCAATAAGATAATATCACAAGACCATTATTAAGTTATCCTTACAAAAGAATTCTTACAATATACAAATATGTTCCGGCATTAAATAACCTGCAAATATTTGATAAGACATCAGGAACGAATCTATCTATCTATCTATCTATCTATCTATCTATCTATCTATCTATCTATCTATCTATCTATGCCAGTCTGTTCATATCTATCTATCTATCTATCTATCTATCTATCTATCTATCTATCTATCTATCTATCTATCTATCTATCCCAGACTTTCGATAATCTATCTATCTATCTATCTATCTATCTATCTATCTATCTATCTATCTGTCTATTCCTTTTTGTTAATATGTATGTATGTATCTATCTATTGCAGTATGTTCATATCTATATCTTTCTGAATGACATATATATATATATATATATATATATATATGATATATGATGTGCTATATATATATATATATATATATGATGTGCTATATATATATATGATATATGATGTGATATATATATATATGATGTGCCTCTTAGTTTCTAAGTGGAGCCTGGTCAGTAACTACATGAGTGACCGCTTGAAAAAAAGTAGATGCCGTAAGCTTGGGTGTGCTGATGGTGTAATGGATAATAGCGTGTAATTGTAAATCGGGGAGCAGATTTCCAGTTTTAGTTATAGTCATCAATGAACACAAAGCCTACCCTTAGCTTCTTAATAATGTTTCTAGTTACACATTAACTTCTACAACTTGTGTTAGTCTTTCCTTTTAATAAATTTATATTTTAAAATGAAAAATGTATATTCTATTCTTACATTATTCCACACTTATTCACGGATTCCAACCTGCCGACAACCAACCTTCTGATACCGATGAAAACGTTCTAATAATTCTGATGATGATAATTCTGCATAAAACTTGTAAGCTGTAGGGAGTTCGGTTAAGTCTGACACAAGGCTGAAACAAGAAACATTAGCCATCACCTTACGCTACAGGTGTTGCAATATGAGTCAGTTTTTTATGTACAGCTTCTGCGGCCGCTGAAAACAACAATCGGCTCGGCCGACAAACGAAGCACACGGAACACGAATATTTCTAAATATAAAATATATTTTTTTCGTCTTCGTCAGTGACGGTTGCGTGTAGGGTAATGTAGTCAGAGAGACTCACGCACACACGATGGGGTTGTCGGAAGTCGTTGACTAGCGGGAGTTGTCTTCTCTTCTTCTCTTTTCTCTGCGTTCTTCCTGCTTTTTCTCCGTGTTCTGATTTCCACCAGAAAACTCCACACTTATATAACCTGAGATTTCCGCTCATTTTTGCCTTCTTGGGTTTTCGATCAATTGTGTCCTCTATGACCAGAAACATCTGTCAATCATCTTCGCCGACTATTGCTTTTTAAGCCGACTGCCTTTGATATCTATCACACTTTTGTCGGTCATTGTTTATGTTTTATGCCTTTGATTTTGATCGGTCATTGCTTTTGATGTCAATCATCTTTCTATCAGGTTACAGAAATATATTTCCAGCTGAGGTTTTATTAAAACTGAAGGAGTGGATTTGGAGAATTTCCTTTCTACCGCTGGTTATCAGTAAGTGAAGCCAACTTTAAAAAACACAGCAAGAGAACCAGAGTTAAAGAAAGTCACGGTATGAAGATTAATTACATTTTTAGACGAGCCACTGATTAGAAACCTGGTCCCACCATTTTACTGTGATACCAATAAATTGTAAACGCAAATTCTACTCTACCAGCTTCTTGTCACGCACTTCCCGCCTGTGGAATTCCCTTCCATTTACTTGTTTTCCCGACAGCTATAATCTTCAAGAATTTAAATGTAAAGTCAATAGTCATCTCCTATCTCACTAACTTGCATCCTCTATTTCATGCTTCTTTCTACGTCCACACCACTCTCATCAGTATTCTCATCCTTCTCTTACCACTTCCTAACACCCCCTATAACCTGTCACTCTTTCTCATAACTTTCCTTCTATGTAGCTCCCTGCAAAACAGTGGCAGAAAATGCCTGGCTTAGAATGATATGATTATAAAAAAAAAAATTCTATACTATTATAATGTGGATATAAAGTGGGGGACCAATTCTACATTACACTCAATATATAAACTGATCTCTCACTTTGTGGCCACATTCATCCTTCTCTTACTCACTTCCTGACACTCTCTATAACCTGTCACACTTTTTCATAACTTTCCTCCTATGTAACTCCCTGCAAAACAGTGGCAATAAAATGCCTTGCTTGTGGTGATATGATTATAAAAAAAAAAGAACATGATAAGACAAAGAAAATTGTTATCTATAAAACTGACCATTCTACAAAAAAGTACACACAAAAGGGATTAAGTGGGCCTTGGAGAGCGGACAGGGAAGACAGACATTAAAATGTACACCTCGGATCATCTACGCGACCTCTCTACTTTGCTCGCTTATTGCAGTAGGTTTGGAAACTGGGTTGCGTTAGTGAAGATGTAGGTGCGTGTTGCGTGTTTTTTTCAAACGTCACCAGTGTAGCCGTTGAGAGATGGTTAATGTTTCTTTGATTCGGCGTTGTGATAGACTTGACCGAACCCCCTACAGCTTACAAGTTTTATCCTAAGATATCATCAGAAGGTTTTCATAGTTATCAGAAGGTTAGTTGTCGGCAGGTTGTAAAATGTGGAATTGTGTGGAATAGCGTAAGAATAAAACATACATTTTGCATTTTAAAACAGAAATTTATTAAAGGAGGATTAACAAGAATTCGTAGAAATTAATGTTCAATGAGAAAGTTAAGGGTATCAAAAGTTCGTACAAAATGTTCGTAGTAGTAATTGTTGAAAGAGATAAGGAAAAAGAGAAAGAGGACAATGTCCGAGTCGATTGAAGTTGATGTTAAATTTTTAGATGTTTCGTCTCCCAGCTCCCATCTGACTCTGCCTGACTGACGCTGATGAAGTCCTTTTATTGTAATCTAGATTTTTCGCACTTACTCGCGAAGTCCGTTTTGGTCTTGCAAGTCGCTCCGATTCTTCAAAAATCATTTTAGCACCTACTTGCGAATTCTGGGTTCGACTTTTCTTTAAGCACATGGTCAATCCTTTTTCTATTTGGGAAAAACCAGGATTTCAAACGTCGTTGTGAATTTTTGTAAAAGTGAAGAAGGAGGTTGATTTTAATTAACATTTTATCCGCTACAGGTTACAGCTTAAAAATACTACTAGAAAATTGTTTTAAATTCTTGAATAACGATCTCGTCAAAAGCGATTTTTAAACTAGACGTTATTGTCTGGCAGAAACTATATTCTGTCAACAAACCTGGTGTCAGCCTGAACTGCAACTTAATAGGTGTAAGTCTTATTTAATAAGCAATATTTATACACTTTATTATTTATTTAGAGTATTTACCATGAAAATATTTGTAGAAAAGACAGAGGTAAAGCCCGTCACGTTGGTGAGAAAATGACTTAATTCAAGATGACTGGCAAAAATCGATTACATTGCACCAAAGAATCTCGAGATGGACACAGGGTCACCTGAACAGATGTAGCAACAGTGTTATATAACAGCTGGTTCTCTGGACGAACAGGGATCGTCTTGACAGCAATAACGGTGACACTGGTGTAGAATAATAGACAGCCGGAGAGAATTAAGCACGTACGAGGGAGCCGACAGAGAGTCGTTAATCAGTCGGTTCTTTGTTCTCTCTCTCTTTTCTGTGTGTCTTCACACCACTTTTCCTTCTGTCTTTGACTTATATAATCAAAATTCCCACGCATCCCCTCCCCTTCTGGCTGCTGTTATTTGACGTCAATCATAACTTTGTCGGCCATTGCCTTTCAAGCCTTTTGTTGCTATCTTCTGTTTTCTGTCTTTGATATTAATCATATTTTTGCTCGTCTAAAAATTTTGTTACAGCTCAAGAATAAAATTTTGATTATTACTAGAAAATTGTTTTAAATTCTTGGATAACGATCTCGCCAAAAGCGATTTCAAACCAGAAGTTATTGTCTGGCAGAAACTATACTCTGTCAACGAACCTGGTGTCCAGCCTGAACTGCAACTTAATAGGTGTAAGTCTTATTTAATAAGCAATATTTATACACTTTGTACACGAAATAATGTTACGCGTTTAAACTTTAAAATAGATGACATTCTATATTATTGAAAGTTTTACTGTACAAAGGAAAGATAATCTATGGAAGATGTTAAGGACACATAGTCCAGTGGCTAAAAAACAGTTGAATCCAGTGACTTGACCCAAAGTGTTTGTTGTGGGACGTTACCCATTTAACTATAGAATCTTCCTACCAGTATATTAACTGAGAGTTAATCACTCTCGTCGCTTCAGTTCAGCTCAGCACAGTCTGTCTGTCTATTAGTTACTAGTAAACCAAGCTTACATTTACTCTTTTCTTTTGTATCTATTTTTGACTTAATATATGTTGTTAAACTTACCACCGTGTTTCGAGTTATCATTTTGTAGTCCTATATCCGGTCCACATCAGTGTTGTAGGTTTAATATCTGGCCACAGCAGAGGGGAACTAAAGTTTGAGAATTGAGTTAAAGGGAAATAATAGATATTGGAATATCTATCGTACGCGGCCGGAAGTTACTGCCGGCTACTCAAACGTCTAAAAGCGTCACTACGGAAAACAGAGCGAATTTCCGGTGATTCAGCGTTTCCAAAAGTCGAAACACACACACACACACACACACACACACACACACACACACACACAAAAAAAAAAAACAAAAAAAAAACGAAACATTAACATACACAAGCACTCTGTGCTGCCTGGACAAAATGCTGAAAAGCATCTTGCCTTAAACAGCCAGTTTAAACTCAAACAGACGAATTTCATTGAAAAACAAAAGAATTTATTCCTCAAATTAGGCAAAAAATCTGAAAAAAAAAATGAACAAAACAAAGATGAGTCCACTGCGACGAAGAAGACAGAAATAAAAGAGAGAAAAAGGAAAGGCTAGAAACAGGGAAGGGAGCAAGCGAGAACAAAGAAGAATAGGAAAAGCCACACTCCTACCAGCAGCCATGAGAAGGCCTGATATAACAGTAAAGGCGTTTTTAAATTTAACAAGGCAACAAATTTGGAAAAGCAGCTCAGCGTTTATATCAAGAAATAGGCAATTACAACATTGGACAAGGTAAAGGCATGCCTATTCGTCTGAGAAAATTCTGGACAAAAGGGTCCTTATTTCTTTTCTAAAATATCTATTTTGGGGCTGGAATTACGAGCAACACAGAGATAAAGAGGCAACAACTATTCGTTGTGCCACAATAATGCGTTTAAAATACAAAGGAGAAGGAAGGGCAAAGAAGAATGAAATAACATACCAAAGTTATATGAAACGGCGGAGAGGCGACACGTGCGTGTAGATACAGGGACCAGCAGCGAGAATCTGAAGATCTGGCCAAACGACATTCTCGCTCACGTGGCCTTATCGCGTTGCCGAGAGTGGATAAAAATGGTAGGGCGTAATAAAGGACAGGAAATTAAAACAAAAGGAAGCATAATCTATGTTAGAAAGCACAAGAAGGAAAGAGAATGGAAAACGAAAATAAAAAAATAAAAAACAGTAACAAGAAAGACGTCGCAGTGAGACGAGAGGTAAAAGGTAAACAAACAACAAAAAAAGACGGTGTTCGAATGAATTTGTCGAGTTACAAACGTTACATACTCCTACCTAAAAACAATCTGAAACTATTTTATATACACATGGTGTTCAAATAAAACCCATGTGTACATTCAAACGTGGAAGGTAAATTTTAATCGACAATCAAAAGACATTATTAACTGGGCAACGTTGTTGACCGCGGCTGACAGAAACATGGCCGATTCCTTCCCTTGGCTCCGGCTTTCCGGCTGGGGTCCGAAATGACCAAATTAAGACCGAATAAGACCAGTTTAAGACCAGTTTAGACTGGTTTTGAACCTATCCACCGCGGTGGGCGGATAGGTAATATTTGACCACGACCTGGGTGTACGCGCTAATGTTCCCCACATTAAAAAAAGACCTTGTGTCAAATCTCCCTCAAGTGGGGGAGAAGAGTAAATAGCCCTCGGTTCTGGGGTAAAGAGACGTGCTCCCCCTACCAGCTGCTCCTGGCCGAACCTTGTCGCTGATCACAGCAGTAGCAGCAGCCCCAGCAAAACCAGCCGCTCTCAGCGTAGTTTGTCAAATGACTGATTACATATGCAGCAGTTCTTTTAAGGATTATTCGACTATATTTTCAACAGTCCTTTTAAGGACTAGCTGGTTACGTATGCGACAGTCCTTTCTAAGGACTAACTGACTCCAGCAGCAAGAGCAGCCACCAACAAGAGCAGCAGCCATCAGCAACAGTCCTTCCAAAATACTACCAAGCAGAACCTCTAACAACGAGGATGAGCAGGTTACCTCTGCACAGCCCTGCCAGCCGTTGGTCTACCGCCCTGAAACCAGACGATCCTTTCGATTGGCACTGCCTGACTTCACAGTCATTCTGTACATATTTTTGCCAGATTTGTTAATAAAATTTGGTTTAAATTTATAAATCCTCGTCTTCGTTGTCCTTGATTCTATCGTATTACTTTAACTTTTTGCGGGGTTAACGGCACCTGCTTTCACAATCCCGCAACATATCTGTTCGTAGTTTGATGCTTGAAACTAGAACAATCTAACCCGAGGACCAAAAAATGTTTCAGTTTGAAATTTCAATCTCCGGAAGAAGGTGGATCGTACAACGGCCGAAACGACGTGAAAGATAAGGACAGTAGTTCGAACAATGTAAATTGTGTACATATTGACTTGATTTATTTGGTTTGCACAACGGAAAAATAGGCAAAATATTTAAAACATATAAAGATAGTGACATACATTATTATTACTATCTTTTGGATATTTTTTTCAGAATGGCCACCTTAAGATGGTCATCCAAATTAGAGATTTTTTTGTAATAAAATGTTTAGTAATCTCCGCTGATATCACGTTGGGGTGTCGAATATTAAAAAAGTAGCCATTATATCTTTTGCTTGTTTTGTTGGTGTAATTCTGTTGGGGCGCTCGAATAGTCCATTTCCACGGAAATGGACTAGTCGAATCACTATATTAAGTAGTAGTGATTATACCTCGAGGAAGGAAGTCGAGTAAGGAAGTCGAGTGAGCGAGTCAGTCGGGTATTTCCGGTATTGCACCGGAAGTGTTCTACTAGTCACTCTATCACGTCTCTACGACGATACTGTATACTAATTACCTTGTTCTGTATTCTACTAATCCTCACCTCTTGTAAATACTTCTCTTTCCTGTCAATACACCTACTTTTATACTATTACGTTGTTTTGTATTATTTCACATAATTCTCTTACCCGACGTAACAAATTATGTGTTTGTCGGTTGCCTTTTTGCACTAATATAGAGGGAATTTATGATGCCATTTTAATGTTACGTCTTTTATTGCGAGCACGAAGTAAACAAGTCAGTCAGTTAAGTGCCATACGTGATACACGCTTAGGCGATCATGTCTCGAAAGAGACATGACTGACTGGGCAGAAGATTATCCCGCAGTAGGTTACCATTGCTTTCTAAATTAATATAAAAATCGTCACGATAGAGTGGGGCAATATTTACACTAGACAATGTGCCAACACTATGGAAAATCTGTAAACAAACACTGGTATAAACATCACCCAACGCTGGTTACAGAAATAGAAGATGTCACCATTCTATGGGATTACACCATCTACAGAAAAATTGAAGCACATAGGCCAGATCATATTGTTAAAATCCAAAAGAAAAAAAACTTGCCTATTAATTGATATGGTTTGTCCAGCGGGTTGTAACATAGCAATCAAGGAATTCGAAAAACTGTCAAAATATAAAGACCCGGAAATTGAAATAGAAAAAATGTGGAAATTGTAAACAAGCATCGTACCAGTGATAGTGGGTGCACTTGAAATGATAAAAAATGGAACAAAACAACACATTGAAAGAATCCTTGGAAACCCCAGCTTAAGTCAGTCAGTCAGTTAAGTGCCACGCGCGATACACGCTTGGCGATCATGTCTCGAAAGAGACATGACTGACTGGGCAGAAGATTATCCCGCAGTAGTTAGCTATCTGCGATAGACTGGTTGCCGGCAAAGGTTATAGAACCCAATCTGTCATATTATTTAACCCATAACTGGAGGGAAGAGACGGATTCATACCTTTCCCAAGGGTATTTGCGCGTAAGTGAATGCAATGAATTCAACTGGCTTATTAAGTACAGCCCACAAAATAAGGAGAACTTTGTCTATGTAACGCTAGGGGTGTTATGAGAGATAGAAAAAGCATGAAATAGAGCCATAACAACACATCACGACCTAGCTTAGGTCTTCCCGCAGACTTGGTAGGGAGTGCGACCATCGCAGAAATCGAAATATGATGAAAAATGACATAATAATCACAAATAAAATGATTGACGAAACTCTTCTAATCTTTTTTAACAGATAGAAGAGCGTGATTTAAGAAAAAGAAAAGTAAAGAAAAGATGCAATATTTGACAATGTCCAATGATATCTTAACAATATTGACAAATATTGGGTCTACTTTTCTTTTTATTTGTATTTTCTGAAATCTATTCTCTTCAGTTGTGCAATAATAATAATAATAATAATAATAGTTTTAGTATTATTAGTTGACATAAAAAAGTCATGAACAAATCAGCCATAAACTGAAGAACAATTAAACAAACATCCGGGTCACTATATCTCCTGGAAATCCAAAAAATAATTCGAACGGGCACAGCCAATGTCCTGGTGAAATTCGTTGTACATTTATGTTGTTTTCGTTAGTGGCTATTTTTTGTCTAATTATTTGGAAATCACATGTTTCGCTTACCTTAGGCCATTGGTTAGGAAACGCCAAATGAAGGTAAAAGACAGAAGAATTTTTTTTAATCGTGTCGCCCCAAACAAGGCATTTTACTGCCACTGTTGTGCAGGGGTTAGATAGGAGGAATGTTATTTAGAGTGAGAGGTTGCAGGGGGTGTCAGGAAGAGAGTAGGAGAGGGAAGAGATTACTGATGCGAGTGGGGTGGACGAGAAGGAATGTTATGAGGAGTGAGAGGTTGCAGGGGGTGTCAGGAAGAGAGTAGGTGAGGGAAGAGATTACTGATGAGAGTGGGGTGGACGAGGAGGAATGTTATGAGGAGTGAGAGGTTGCAGGGAGTGTCAGGAAGAGAGTAGGAGGGGGCAGAGATTACTGATGAGAGTGGGGTGGACGAGGAGGAATGTTATGAGGAGTGAGAGGTTGCAGGGAGTGTCAGGAAGAGAGTAAGAGAGGGAATAGATTACTGATGAGAGTGGGGTGGACGAGGAGGAATGTTATGAGGAGTGAGAGGTTGCAGGGAGTGTCAGGAAGAGAGTAGGAGGGGGCAGAGATTACTGATGCGAGTGGGGTGGACGAGAAGGAATGTTAGGAGGAGTGAGAGGTTGCAGGGAGTGTCAGGAAGAGAGTAAGAGAGGAAAGAGATTACTGATGAGAGTGGGGTGGACGAGGAGGAATGTTATGAGGAATGAGAGGTTGCAGGGAGTGTCAGGAAGAGAGTAGGCGGGGGCAGAGATTACTGATGAGAGTGGGGTGGACGAGGAGGAATGTTATGATGAGTGAGAGGTTGCAGGGGGTGTCAGGAAGAGAGTAGGTGAGGGAAGACATTACTGATGAGAGTGGGGTGGACGAGGAGGAATGTTATGAGGAGTGAGAGGTTGCAGGGAGTGTCAGGAAGAGAGTAAGAGAGGGAATAGATTACTGATGAGAGTGGGGTGGACGAGGAGGAATGTTATGAGGAGTGAGAGGTTGCAGGGAGTGTCAGGAAGAGAGTAGGCGGGGGCAGAGATTACTGATGAGAGTGGGGTGGACGAGGAGGAATGTTATGAGGAGTGAGAGGTTGCAGGGAGTGTCAGGAAGAGAGTAGGCGGGGGCAGAGATTACTGATGAGAGTGGGGTGGACGAGGAGGAATGTTATGAGGAGTGAGAGGTTGCAGGGAGTGTCAGGAAGAGAGTAGGAGAGGGAATAGATTACTGATGAGAGTGGGGTGGACGAGGAGGAATGTTATGAGGAGTGAGAGGTTGCAGGGAGTGTCAGGAAGAGAGTAGGCGGGGGCAGAGATTACTGATGAGAGTGGGGTGGACGAGGAGGAATGTTATGAGGAGTGAGAGGTTGCAGGGAGTGTCAGGAAGAGAGTAGGAGAGGGAATAGATTACTGATGAGAGTGGGGTGGACGAGGAGGAATGTTATGAGGAGTGAGAGGTTGCAGGGAGTGTCAGGAAGAGAGTAGGAGAGGGAATAGATTACTGATGAGAGTGGGGTGGACGAGGAGGAATGTTATGAGGAGTGAGAGGTTGCAGGGAGTGTCAGGAAGGAAGAGAGTAGGAGGGGGCAGAGATTACTGATGAGAGTGGGGTGGACGAGGAGGAATGTTATGAGGAGTGAGAGGTTGCAGGGAGTGTCAGGAAGAGAGTAGGAGAGGGAAGAGATTACTGATGAGAGTGGAGTGGACGAGGAGGAATGTTATGAGGAGTGAGAGGTTGCAGGGAGTGTCAGGAAGAGAGTAGGAGAGGGAAGAGATTACTGATGAGAGTGGGGTGGACGAGGAGGAATGTTATGAGGAGTGAGAGGTTGCAGGGAGTGTCAGGAAGAGAGTAGTAGAGGGAAGACATTACTGATGAGAGTGGGGTGGACGAGGAGGAATGTTATGAGGAGTGAGAGGTTGCAGGGAGTGTCAGGAAGAGAGTAGGTGAGGGAAGAGATTACTGATGAGAGTGGGGTGGACGAGGAGGAATGTTATGAGGAGTGAGAGGTTGCAGGGAGTGTCAGGAAGAGAGTAGGAGAGGGAAGACATTACTGATGAGAGTGGGGTGGACGAGGAGGAATGTTATGAGGAGTGAGAGGTTGCAGGGAGTGTCAGGAAGAGAGTAGGAGAGGGAAGAGATTACTGATGAGAGTGGGGTGGACGAGGAGGAATGTTATGATGAGTGAGAGGTTGCAGGGGGTGTCAGGAAGAGAGTAGGTGAGGGAAGACATTACTAATGAGAGTGGGGTGGACGAAGAAGAATGTTATGAGGAGTGAGAGGTTGCAGGGGGTGTCAGGAAGAGAGTAAGAGAGGGAAGAGATTACTGATGAGAGTGGGGTGGACGAGGAGGAATGTTATGAGGAGTGAGAGGTTGCAGGGAGTGTCAGGGAGAGAGTAGGAGAGGGAAGACATTACTAATGAGAGTGGAGTGGACGAGGAGGAATGTTATGAGGAATGAGAGGTTGCAGGGAGTGTCAGGAAGAGAGTAGGAGAGGGAAGAGATTACTGATGAAAGTGGGGTGGACGAGGAGGAATGTTATGAGGAGTGAGAGGTTGCAGGGAGTGTCAGGAAGAGAGTAGGTGAGGGAAGACATTACTGATGAGAGTGGGGTGGACGAGGAGGAATGTTATGAGGAGTGAGAGGTTGCAGGGAGTGTCAGGAAGAGAGTAGGAGAGGGAAGACATTACTGATGAGAGTGGGGTGGACGAGGAGGAATGTTATGAGGAGTGAGAGGTTGCAGGGAGTGTCAGGAAGAGAGTAGGAGAGGGAAGAGATTACTGATGAGTGTGGGGTGGACGAGGAGGAATGTTATGATGAGTGAGAGGTTGCAGGGGGTGTCAGGAAGAGAGTAGGTGAGGGAAGACATTACTAATGAGAGTGGGGTGGACGAAGAAGAATGTTATGAGGAGTGAGAGGTTGCAGGGGGTGTCAGGAAGAGAGTAAGAGAGGGAAGAGATTACTGATGAGAGTGGGGTGGACGAGGAGGAATGTTATGAGGAGTGAGAGGTTGCAGGGAGTGTCAGGGAGAGAGTAGGAGAGGGAAGACATTACTGATGAGAGTGGGGTGGACTAGGAGGAATGTTTTGAGGAGTGAAAGGTTGCAGGAAGTGTCAGGAAGAGAATAATAATAATAATAATAATAATAATAATAATAATAATGTTTGAATAAATTAATCATTAATATTGAGTGTCGTTAGCTGAAAGGGAGAAATTGATGCAAAACGTTGTGGAGAAAATAAGCCTCATCTTCATATTTAAGACGTAGCTTTTTTCTGCCAATATTTAACAAAAAACTTTCTTTTGTGCTGGTGACAGACTTTTGAAATGTTGATTGCTTAAGACATCCGATTTTACACAC
Organism: Ascarosepion bandense; assembly: GCA_037127315.1. NCBI lineage: Eukaryota > Metazoa > Mollusca > Cephalopoda > Sepiida > Sepiidae > Ascarosepion > Ascarosepion bandense. The sequence continues at coordinate 5,930,790 of JBBBDQ010000532.1, read as the reverse complement.
ACTTTTACTTTTTCAGGGTCCACTGAAATTAACACTGATATTTACGAATTAACCAATTGAAAATATTTTATTAAATAATTGGCTTTCATATTTTTGACATCGTCGATAGCAAAATAGATGAAACATCTTATTTATTGACTAATCGGAAAACAGAAAAAAATATTCAAAGTTGATCCTATTCTTGGTTGTCAAAATACGCGTGATTTTGGCTTTTCTCTTTAGACGGCCATGGATGAAAGTCCAGCTGACCTGCGTTTTCTTACCTTCTCATCTTCTCCTTCCGGGTGTATTTGCTGATTGTTTTTCTTCCTCTTGCCTCATCATCAACAAAAGAAAGAACAACATATAGATCCACGAATCGTCTACTGAGGCATTGAACAACTAGACGATACGCATCTCACTCTAACACTCTCTGGTTCTATTTAATTTTTCTTCTTTTCTATCCTGCACATATATAAATCTACCATCCGCTCGTGTATTGAATACTGCTGCCACATTTGGTCGAGTGCCCCTGCTATTCTCCTTGGGCTTCTTGAAAAAAACAACGGAGAATCTGTAATGTGACCGATACCGACTTGGCAGACCAGCTGCAGTCACTCTCTGACAGGCGTGACGTGACTTCCCTGCGCCTCTTCTATAAATACTTTCACGGTTTCTGTTCCGATGAACTTAGATCACTGGTGCCCCCTAGGTACGAATTTGCACAAGATACTATATTAGCACTAGGTCACACCCTTTTACAGTGAAACCGACAAAATGTAACCACAATTTCTACTCCAACAGCTTCTTTCCTCGTACTTTCCGCATAATTCTCTTCCACATAATTGCTTCCTCGACAGCTACAATCTCCAGGAGTTTAAATGTAAGGTCAATAGACAACTCCTGACACACTAACTCGCATCCATTCTCTCGAACACTCTTACCATCTACCCAACCGTCATCTTCAATATCCTTACCCATCTATCACCCTCCTTCTGATATTTTCTCTATCGAACCACTCTTTATCATCACTTTCCCATATGTAACCGCCTGCGCAATAGTGACAGTGGAATGCCTTGCTCGGGGTAAGATGATTATAAAAAACGAAATTCTATACTGTTATAATGTGGTTATAAAGTGGGGGATCATTTCTACATTACAATCAATACATAAACTGATCCCTCACTTTATGACCATTCATTCTTCTCTTAGCCGCTTCCTGACACACCCTGTCACTCTTTATCATCACCTTCCCCTATGTAACCTCCTGCGCAATAGTGGCAGTGAAATGCCTTGCTTGGAGTGAAATGATTAAAAAAAAAAATGTTTGACAACAAAAACAGAGAGGAACAAAGACCGAACACGCAAACGTTTACTACTTTCGTGCACATCAAATAATCTGTTGTTTAAAAAGTTTTCTCTTGAATTCAACAAAAAAAAAGAACTTTTCACACTTAAAGTACTCATAAATAACGAAATTGATGCTATATTTCGATTATTAAATCTCGTTTTTATCTATCTAAACTTATTTGTAAATGGAACTTTGTCTGTGTGCGTGTGTGTCTGTCTGTATGTATGTGTATCCGTTACCTATAGACTCCGAAACGGCTGAACCGATTTTCTTGAAAATTTACGCAGTTGTACTATAAGCGTCTGCGAGTGTTCTTAGCTATGTTTTGTGTCGAGGTACTCCCGATAAATATCGAAAATCTATAATCGAAAAAATCGGGTTATAGAAGGAGTGGTCCGATTTTCATCAAATTTGATACACTCATAGACAAAGACATAAGAAACGATATTCAGAAGTTTCAAGGTTGCAGTTCTTACAATAGTACAGAAAATCGATAATATATATATATATATATATAAAAGGCAAGATGTTTGTGTGTGTGTGTCTGTTTATCTGTCTGTATGTCCTTTATACAAATCAACAATTTTTATCCGATTCTCACCAAACTTCACACATATATTCTTTAGGCTGAGTCCAGAACCATGGATTAGTTTTAAAGCTGTCATTACACCCGAGCAACGCCGGGTTATACTGCTAGTTATTTTAAAAAAGAAAGCTTTGTTATTTTTTTATGTTTATTCAACCTTCTGCTCTTTTTAAATGTGTGAAATTCGGTTACGTTTGACACAAGGCCAATTTAACAAACATGATCGATGCTCTTTACACTGGCAAAAACGATAATCCTTGATGAAAAGAGATGCAAATACTTTTGATCCGGAAAAGTTTTTGAGATAAAAGAGAGTTTCTGACATAGCAAGTTTAGTTTAAGTTTTGTTTAACGGCATATCAACTTCTGAGGGTTATTTAATGCCAAAAAGGTGAGGTCTTAATGTATTGTTTAATGTTCAGTCATAGTAAGAAGGTTGATTTCGTCAGATTTTAATGAATTTTTTGTTTTTATTCTTTTTTATTATAGAAAACTGAAAATGCCTTCTAGTTTTGTATTCAAAAATGTTTTGCTGAGAAATATTTTTTTCCTTCAAAAATGTGTTATGGTAATAATTTTTTCTTCAAAAATGTATTGTTGGCAACATTTTTCCTTCAAAAATTTATATTTTTCTATAAAAGTCTATTTACATGTATATATTTCTATAAATGTATTTTTATATTTTCATCGTGTTTGACCCCAGTTTGGGGGTTAACTATTTACCCATGGCTGGGACCGTAACAGGTGCTACCACTTCGGGTTAGGGTGGACCTGGGAACAACAGCAAATAAGAGGTGGTTCCATGCTCCCCACAACTTCCCAATCAGAGGCCTTACTGCCGGATGCGAGACAGCAAGATTTAATATGAGATGCTATCATAGATTGAAAATCAACCAAACCAGTAGTAAAACTAGTGTTGAGTGCTTTTTTTATCAGGTAAAAACGACCACTAAATTTGCATGACATTAAAAAAAAAATGAAAAAAATGATGAATGTACAAAGAAAGAAAAAGAAATTATCAAATAATCCGAGATTATATTGTCAGGTTTCGGAATTTGACCAGTGGCAATATTAATACTTTACTAAGTTCGTATTAGAATTAACCTGCAGGATGAATAATGGTAACCGTAGAGCCAAATAAAAGCGCATATATGCGCATGCGCGTTTGTGTATACGTCAGCAAACTTTTTTTTGCCTCCATTTTTCTATACAGAGTCAATGACTGTAAGGGGGTAAAAAAAAATCTGACATGAAAAGATGGAAATAGAAATGAAATTTTAGAAAAAAATTTGTAAAATAAAAATAAGTTTTTTAAAAAAATAGTTATGTTCGTGATATTTCGCATAACATTTTTTGGGCATTTTTTTTTCTCGTGCGAATGAACCATTTTTTTTTTATTAACTTTAGTTTATTCGTTTTTTGCAAAACAGACTTTCAGTGAGGGAGATACGGTAGGGAAGAAGGAAGAAAGATATCTGCTGATGATACCTTTTTACTTTGTTGTTCCTCTCAGGAATTTTTAGAGCGCAACCGACTTGCGTTTAAATGCACGAAGATTCGGAAAATAATCTTTAAAGGATTTTCGAAGTATTAAACTTTTATAGGAATTCAAGCGAAACACTGACGCATATTCATTAAATTCGTATATCGAATGAAAATAACTTTGTTCTTTTGTAAAAGATCTGCACTGTTGATTTGATTTTACGTTATTTCTTTGCAACAATAAAGCAGAGCGTCTTCAGTAGGTTTTCATGTTAGGACGTGTGCAATCATATTTTATTTGAAATAAGGATATTTTGAATTTGAATGAATGACATAACATCATATTACCAAAATGACTATTTAATCAAAATAAGGTCATGATTGCCAATGACCTAAAGTACTAACACTAAAGACCAGTTTTCCTCTGCCTTTATTTACTATTAATCGACTAGTGACCTATATAGAGGTCCCGTAAAGGCATTTGCTACAAATGTACCGAAAACAGCATCAGACAGACATTGCCAATCTGCATCTAGTGCTTAAAACTCTGTCCATATTCTCTGCATATTGCCCCATTTCTCTACAACACACACACACACACACTCTCACACACACACACACACACACGCACATATATATATATATATATATATATATATATATATATATATATAGGGTGTCTCAGAAGTCACGCAATATCCCGATTTTTATAAAAATACGTAGGGATATCAATTTTATTGACCATAATCATAACAAAATAGTACATGGTGCGCGACTACTGGGACACCCACTATATATATATATATATATATATATATATATATATATATACTATTAACTATAGTAATAACAATACCAATAGTAACAGAACTAATTCTGCCAAAACTAGTACTAATTAAGCTATAATTTAAATCGTCTTGAACAACCCACCGACGACAAACTCGGAAGGAAAATAGTGAAAGTAAAAAAGAAACAAACGAAGTACATGAATAAAAAGTCAAGTACCCGTAAGAAAAAAAAACCTCAAGACGAAAACCCTAACACTAAAGTGCTCAATACGAAGGTAGAGCCACAAAGACAGAAAATCTAAGCAGAAGCCAACAAACCTACCTAGGTTTCACCCTACGGCTTGTCAGGATAAATTTACCCTAGGGTGAAACCTAGGGAGGTTAGTTGGCTCTTGTTTAGATTTTCTGTCTATATATATATATATATATATATATATATATATATATATATATTATTGATTATAAAATATAATAAACCTAAGGAGCTACTAAATCAGCGGAATGAACTGATATTTAATTGCAGACACAAAAATACAAAAATAGATTTAAAATAGTATAGATAAATCCTAATTGTGATTTGAATTTGTGTTAATCGTATTAATTTACAATAATTTAATTTTTAAAAAGTGTTTATTTGGAAAAATTCTGGAATGTGCTGTTAAAATCTTTTTACAGCAAAGTTTGTTTTGATTTTTGAAGTTTTGAATTTTGAATTTTAATTTTTTGAATTTTTCTTGTAATTTTTTGTGTTTTTATTTTTATTTTTATAATTATTATATGTATAGTTATTTTTTATGTTTCTTTTTCTTATTTTTTTATTGAATGAGTATTATTATTATTATTACTATCATTATTATTATTATTATTATTAAAGTTGGATAAAAATTTTGTTTGATAACCACACACACACACACACATATATATATATATATATATATATATATATATATATATCAATACGAATTTCTATTTTGTATTATTAAAATTTTTTAATTATTTTATTATGATTGTCTATTTTTAGTATTATTATGAGTATTTAAAGGATTTTTGTTTAAGATTATATTTAATTTTTTATTTAGTTTTTCTTACTAGGAATTATTATTTTAACTTTATTTTAAATAAATTACTATTAGTGGTTATATTGTAATTTATATTAGGGTGTATGATTTATGATTTAGGATGTATCATTTAAGATTTATTTTTCACGCTAATACACCCTAGAATCGCTATATTTTAATTTAAGAGGAAATGCAACCGTAACTTCTACTCCAACAGTTTCTTTTCTCGTACTTCCCGACTCTGGAATTTCCTTCCACATGACTGCTTCCCCGACGGCTACAATCTCCAGGAGTTTAAATGTAAGGTCAATAGATACCTCCTAACACAATAACTCGCTTCCATTCTTTCAAACACTCTTCCCATCCTCCCAACTATCTATCACCCCCTTTCTGACATTTCCTATATCTAACCACTCTTTCTGTTTACCTTCCCCTATGTAGCCCCAACCGCAATAATGGCAGTGGAATCCCTTGCTTGGGGTGAAACGATTAAAAAAAAATCCCATATCGCATTTTTAAGAATGAATATTAATGTAATAGAAGTTGATTTTATATATGAAATTTAGTTTAAGTTATTTTAATTTAAATTCTTTTCTATACCGTTCTAATTTTTATCTCTTTTTTATTCTCCCCTCCCACCTTTTATGTTTCTCTTTCTAAAGTTTCTTCTTTTTTTTAATAATTGAATTATTTTAACTAAATTTAAAAACAAAATTAATAGGATATTTTGGGATACTAGTAAGAGTAGTTATTTTTTCAAATTGTATTGAAATTATGTTGCACAATTTAGTTTTGTACCGTAAATATATCCCATTATATTTTAAATTAAATTTCTATGTTAAATTTCACATGTATATCAATATCATATTATATCTAAATTTTCCACGTCAGCTTACTAGTACAGCTTATTATATTTTTATTTTTATTTTTATTTGTTTATAATTATTATATTTATAGGTATTTTTGTGATTTCTTTTGTCTTCTTTTGTGATAGAATGAATATTATTATTATTATTATTATTATTATTATTATTATTAGTAGTAGTAGTAGTAGTATTCCTATTATTTTTATTATAATTATCATTACGTCTGAGAAAAATGTTTTTGATACATATATGTATATATAAATGCATATGTGTGTAAATACACACACACACACACACACATATATATATATATATATATGTGTGTGTGTGTGTGTGTGTATGTGTGTGTGTATATGTGTATATATGTATGTATACATATATTTGTTATCTCTTTATTGTTTTATTTGTTATTATTATTATTATTATTTCATATTATCGATTATTAGTATTGCTAGTATTTTAGATAATCTTTAATAAATTATATTTTCTTATTGGGAGTTATTATTTTCACTATAGTTAGAATACATTACTACTCGTGGTTATAATGTAATTTATGTTAGGATATATGATTTATTTTTCACCATAAATCTTCTCTATAGTCGGTATATTTTAATTTAAGGGTAAAAATCCCTTGTAACGTTTCTAAGAATGAAATATATACGTCGGTTTCGATCTAGCGTTTTTTTATGTTTTTAATTATTTTAAAATCCGTTCTATCGTGATTTCTTCTTTTTTCTTTCCTTCTTTTTGTGTATTTCCCCCTCCTGTTAAGTTTATCAAATTTTTCCTGTTTCTATATTTATATTTTTAATTTTAGTATTTTTAATTATTTTAACAATATTTTTAAATTAGCATTAATTTTTAAAATAATAGTAATAGTAGTTATTTTTAAACTTGTATTAAAATTTGATGTACAGTTTTTTTGTTGTACCGTAAATATATCCCGGTATATTTTAAATTAAATTTCCTAGTTAAATTTTTCCATGTTTTTCTAAGAGAACAGTTTGTGGGTTTGAAACGCTATTAAGAGAAATGGTGTCAACATTTATTTCTCGTGATACGGTATTTCCTGTTGTTGTATCTCTTTGTCCTTTCTTTTTCTCTTCTTGCTTTCCATTCAGTTTTTTCTGTTTCCCCTTTTTTCTTTTCTCTTTTTTCTTTTTCAACATTTTTTCTCTTCTTTGCATGAATCAATCGTCTATCTTTTCTTTATCCTAGCTTTATTCTTTCTTTGGGTTCTTTTTCGAATGAGCGAGAGATTTTCCGAAATAACCCTTACAAGTGTCTGTTCTAATATGGACATGTGAGCGTCTATATAAATTAAATAAAAGAAACGAAATTTTTTGGAGGGGGAGATATTTTTTGAGGCCCAACTGTTGTACGATTTGGGTCTGACGAGCCGCGATAATAACATCATGACGCGGTGAAATATGTATTACCCATTGTAATATTCTAAAATATTTTATAAATTACACACACACACACACACACACACACACACACACACACACACACACATATATATATATATATATATATATATATATATATAAACTCGAACAGAAAGTGGTATGTAGGTAAAATCCCAGGAAAGATCCTATTAATATTAACCTTGTTAATATTAAAACTGATCTAGCCAGAGGTTTGGATGAAAATAAAACTATCAATTTACAGAGCCAAATATGTATATTTTTTCTCAAATAAAACTTTTTTATTTCTTCGTCAATGATCCGTTTATTATAGAAAAATTTAAAACGATTTTCATGCACCGGAAGTTCAATTAAAAAAAAAGAAAAAGAAGATAAATAAGAAAAAGTGGAAAGGGGAGTTAAAAAAGAGGGGGAAGGTTATGTTAAAAGATAGGCGTCTACACACTGTTACAGGGGGTAGGGAACAGAGAGGAAAAATAAAGAGAGATAGCCAAATCGATTCAAACTCAGTCTTTAAAATGGATATTTAAAGGTTACACATTTGTAAAAAAAATGAAAAATATGCATGTTACAGGAACAGAAGTGGGGAAGGGAAACAGTTATATAGGGGAAAAAAGAAAATTGAAAAATATTTTTTTATTCATTTATACCTCCCTACTAATATAATATTTTCCCTGTTCTTCGTTTTATTCCTGTGGTAAATTTTAATGTAAATTAATTTGATCTCAACGATAGTCAGACCCTATCTTATTTTAGATGTTATATTTTTCTGTAACTTTTGGCAAAGCCGAATATTATATCATGTTCTGTTTTTCTTTATTTGTACTTTCCCCATTCTTTTTTTTTCTGTTGCTTTTTACATTTTACCTCTTTATTTTTACTCTCCTTGACTAACAATTGTCACGTCTGCTTATCTAACGTGCATTTTCCTCTTTCCTTCTTTTTCTTTCTTCTTTTTTCTCTCCCTCTCTCCTATAACCTTACTACTCTTTCCCACTTTTTTTTGTTTTTCTAGACTTGAACAGGTCAAAATAGTCGTGATCAAAGAGGTCGGTTCCAGAAGTCGGCAATTTATATTTTTAGATTGTAACAATTTATTTTAGAAAATAATTGTTTAGTTATACAGCTTTTACTTATTAACCCATAACTTGGAGAGAAAAGATGGATTCATAGTTTTTCCAGGGTTATTTGCGCGTAAGCGAATATGACGAATGCAACAGGAATTAGAACTCCAGTTGAACAGGTTAAGATTGTCGTAATCAGAGGAGCAACCTCTTTGGAGACAGTTCTACAAGCCAGTCATTATTGGGAAGCTGCTCGAGTGAAACTTACATATCACCAAATGAATACGAAAAAAAATGACCAGCAATATGTTTTTTAAAAGAAATTACTAAGGCTCCTAAGAAAATTAAGTTCCTTATTAAATGACCTATAAGGAGTTGATACGCCTGTAAACAAACAAACAAACACTAATAACTCCTTAAACATTGCAATCCCATTAGGGGAGTAGGTGGAATCGTGCTCCTCCAAAAACTCAACCACGGCAAAGATGATCTCATCAAAAAATGGAGACAACGTTGGTAAGATTTTAGTTTCGAAAATAAGAAATTAGATGGAGCTAAGTCCAGTGAGTAAGGGGGATAAGATAGTAATTAAAAGCCTCCGTTGGCTTATTCAGCTACTGCAACCTAATCAGTATGAATTGAAGCGTTATCCTGGAGCAAGAGCACACCTTCTGTCAGCATTTTCTGCGTGTTTTGATTGCTTACTTCAGATGTATGATTCATAGTACTATCTTGTAATATTTTCCCTTTTCCAGGTAGCCTATCGGGATTACACCGTCAGAATCCCAAATAGCAACAGCCATCGCCTTACCAATAGTCACTACATGCTAGAAATTTTTGTGGGGTGGAAAACCAGAGTGTTTCCACTGTTTATTTTGAATCGTTCATTCAGTTTCGAAGTGGTGAACTGAAGTTTCATTATCAGTTACGATGGAAATACTCAATGTTTGCCTGAAAGTGAGTCACATGGAAATGTCAACCCTTTTAATTTTTTGTTCTGATGTCAGCATTCTTGGGACTCATCATGAAAACAGCTTACTCATCGTCAAGATCATAGTTAAAACAGTATCGACCAAATCAGAAATAATGCCTATGGAGCGAGCTATCTGGCTTTCATCAAAAACCATACGGTGAATGGTGTCAACTTGTTTTGAACGACCTGACTGGGGGTCAACATTGGTGTTGTCCCCTGCCCCGCTTGAATTTCGACGGCCACTTCTTGACAATTACACTGGAAAAGAAGTCTGTGCCATGTTTATATACGTTCCGTTGGGTTTCACACACTTATTTTTAAGATATTTTGTGACTACTCAGGCCTCTGTTTTGTCCATTTTTAGATTTGTCGCACACCACTCCCGTTTGTATGTGCCACACGTGCACAGAAATAAGGACAGAAATCTGAATTAAGTATTCTAGTTTTAAGTCGTAATATTGCGTCGCTACAATAATAATCTTTAGCTATGGGTCATCTTCCCGGGTGATGCTTAGAGCATTTTGAACGAATCACGTTGTCAGACTGTTGTGGAGTTATTTTCGCAGTAGGGGCTAGTATTTGTGCTAAATCGGTCCTAATAGTTTCGACGTACCAAACGTTAGGAACTTGATATAATATGTATTACGCTGTGTAATGTTGCCAGGTCGCTGACTACTTTCGTGTTCGACTAACTGTCGACTACTATCGTCAAACATCGACTAACCCTCGTTCTTCTTACTACTCTTACTTAAAATAGATGGGAGAGTCTATTCATTATAGAATAGGTGTATTTCACCATAACAGACAAATGATGTATTCCTCGCTCACTTGAAGAGCGTGCATATTCCACGATGAGTCTAGTTCTTTTTCTTCTTTTTCTATGTGCACTGTCCTTTCAGGGCGTAGGCGATCATGGCTTTCCACGTCTGCATATCCCTGGTTGCTCTTAGCATGCCTTCTCCTGTTACACCAAGCAACCCTCGTTCCATCATCCACCTGATTAGGTCCTTCAAATCTTATCCGTTGCTTTCCCCTGTCTCTTTTTCCCTCTATCTGGCCTGTTAGTATCCTTCCTCATTGCATGTTCCAGGAACTTCAGCTGTCTCTTCCTGATCCTCAGTATTAAATTCCTTTTTGTTTCCATCATTGCTCACACGCTTGAACCATGTAGAACCACGTTTCAGTTGTTTCAAGTTTTTCCTTCATCTTTGATGATATTGTCCAACATTCACTGCCATATTGAAGAACTGACATCACATACCAATCCAGTACTCTCTTCTTTGTTTCTAGCGAAATTGTCCTGTTTCTTAATACTCTTAGCTCCTGGAATGCATCCTTGTGCTTTTGGATCTCAGGAATATGAATGTATAGAAACTGCTGTGACCACAAAGTGAGGGGTCAGTTTATATATTGATTGTAATATGTAACTGATCCTCCACTTTATATCCAGTATGATTCTGCAGAACCACATTTCAGTTGCTTCAAGTTTTTCCTTCATCTTCAATGATATTATTCAACATTCACTGCCATATTGAAGAACTGACATCACATAGTAATCCAGTACTCTCTTCTTTGTTTCTAACGAAATTGTCCTGTTTCTTAATACTTTACTTAACTTCTGGAATGTTTCCTTTGCCATGCCAATTCGCCTTCATATATATATATATATATATATATATATGTACATGTTCTAAAACATAATATATATATATATATATATATATATATATATATATATATATATATATATATATGCAAATTTAGTGAACCAAGACAATTGCATTTCAACAGTTGCGCTAAGGAGATTTTTTTCAGAGAACTCTGTAAATTCTTCCTATTGAAATTGTCGTAAATTAAGTAGGTTGATAGATTTGGCGATATTTTCAGTCATTTCGTACATCACCCTGTTATATTATCACTGGTGTGGATTCCGGGTGAGAAGCCACCCAAAATCATCAATAACAAAACAGGTATTTAAGATAGAAAAATAGGTTATATTAAACGTAAAAATATTCCCGATCACTATAACCTTAACCTATTCTAATCTAGATTTAACTGTTTTCTCTCTCTCCTATGACGTATAAACTGCCCGCTAAAGTAACCCCTGCCGCGAGTGCCTCTTCAGTCTTTGTGCAAGATGAACTTTTCTGTAAAAAAACAAAGATAAAGATTTTAAAAAGTCTAACGCGAATAGAAATTTTAATTAAATCGGTATCACCCCAAGCAAGACAGCAAAGCCACTAAGACACAAGGGGTTACTGGTTTTGGAAGAATTAGGAACAGAAATATTAATGATGAGCGTGAAGAGAACAGACTAATCAGGAGGAAAGTAGACAGCGATTGATATTGCATTTAATTGTCTTTAGTTAAATGTTGGCTGGAAATCATGCGACAAAAGAAGCTGTTAGGCTAGAAGTTGAGGCGACATCGGGCCACCTAATGAGGTCTTGACGCTAGAAGTTGAGGTGACATCGGGCCACCTGATGAGGTCTTGGCGCTAGAAGTTGAGGCGACATCGGGCCACTTGATGAGGTCTTGACGCTAGAAGTTGAGGCGACATCCGGCCACTTGATGAGGTCTTGACGCTAGAAGTTGAGGCTTCATGGGCCACCTGATGAGGTCTTGACGCTAGAAGTTGAGGTGACATCGGGCCACCTGATGAGGTCTTGGCGCTAGAAGTTGAGGCGACATCGGGCCACTTGATGAGGTCTTGACGCTAGAAGTTGAGGCGACATCGGGCCACTTGATGAGGTCTTGACGCTAGAAGTTGAGGCGACATGGGCCACCTGATGAGGTCTTGGCGCTAGAAGTTGAGGCGACATAGGGCCACCTGATGAGGTCTTGACGCTAGAATTTGAGGCGACTTCTGTGCAGAAGGTTATCCTGCAGTAGGTTTCCATATCTTTCTGCGGTAGACTGGTTGCCAGCCAAGGCTATAGAACTCAATCTGTCCTATTATTTAACCCATAACTGGAGGAAAGAGATGGATTAATACCTTTCCCAAGGGTATTTGTGCGTAAGTGAATGCAAGGAATTCAACTGGAATTCGAACTCGGCTCCCTGATTTGTCATTCCCACTGTCATATCCACTGCACCACAACGTACATCCGTTTAGAATAGTATGTAGAGAAAACGTAAAATGTGGAAATGATAAAAAATATATTTGTCTATATTTCTGAGATGTGGTATTATTTACACTATTTACATTATTCGGACTATTGTCCTAATCTTTGTTGCCATTTGTACGACGTTTCGGCTTTTTGTACGCTCCGGCCTTCTTCATGTGCTAGCAATAGAGGGAGATAATTCATGACTACCGAAACAGACTTCACGCATTGAAGGAGAATAATATACCCCAGTGGTTGTAATAAAGGGTTAGGTTTGAAATTCCCTGCACCTGAAAGAGGCCATAGCGTACAACGGCCGAAACATCATAGAAATGGCAACAAAGATGAGGACAATAGTCCGAATAATGGAAATGGAATAAAAAGATAGTTGATATTTTTGACGCCATAACTACATAAGAAGACTTGAAGAATATGCGACTCACACGATATATTGAAATCAAGTTAAATAGGAGGATACAGTGAGTAATCTACCCAATGTATAGCACATTCAGGAATATGATGGAGAGTAAGGAGACAAGCATTGTCTAAAGCAGCGGTTACCATACGGTGCAAGGGGCCGCGTATGTGCTGCCGAACAGGATAGCTGTTGGGGCGGAATTATTGAAAGACAGTCAAATGATTAGAAAGAGTTTCAAAAGTTCATATGTAAATATATATATATATATATATATATATATATATATATATATAACTAGCAGTATAGCCCGGCGTTGCTCCTGTGTAATGAAAACTTTAAAACTAATCCATGGTCCTGGAACCCAGATTCAGCCTAAAGAATATTTGAAATAATAAAATAATTGCGACAATTTACCAATCCCACCTAGTATATATATATATATATATATATATATATATATATATATATATATATATGCACACTAGCAGTATAACCCGGCGTTGCTCCTGTGTAATGAAAGCTTTAAAACTAATCCATGGTCCTGGAACCCAGATTCAGTCTAAAGAATATTTGAAATAATAAAATAATTGCGACAATTTACCAATCCCACCTAGTATATATATATATATATATATATATATATATATATATATATATATATATATATATGCACACTAGCAGTATAACCCGGCGTTGCTCCTGTGTAATGAAAGCTTTAAAACTAATCCATGGCCCTGGAGCTCAGACTCTTTGGATGTTGGCACGAAAGACTAAAAACCAATAGTTGTTTCCAGTTAAAGCGAAACCGTAGACTGAAAGAAAAATGAATGGATGTAATTCAAATTTTGAAGTTTGATGAGAATCGGATAAAATTGTGGATTTGTATAAAGGACATACAGACAGATAAACAGACACACACACAAACATCTTGCCTTTTATATATATATATATATATATTATCGATTTTCTGCACTATTGTAAGAATTGCAACCTTGAAACTTCTTAATATCGATTTTTATGTCTTTGTCTATGAGTGCATCAAATTTGTATTAAAATCGGACCACTCCTTCTATAACCCGATTTTTTCGATTATCGATTTTCGATATATATCAGGGGTACCTCGACACAAAACCTAGCTAAGAACACTCGCAGACGCTTATAGTACAACTGTGTAAATTTTCAAGAAAATCGTTTCAGCCGCTTCAGAGTCTATAGATAACGGACACACACACACACACACACACACACACACACACACACACACACACACACACACACACAGAGACAAAGTTCCATTTATAAATAAGTTTAGATTTGAAAATTTAAAGTATTGTTATGGGTCACTTGTAATTACATGCATGATTTTGAGTTTAAGATTTGTTTAATGGCATATCAACATCTGTGGGTCATTTAATGCCAAAGACGGTAGGAGGTTTTAAGGGCTTTTTTTAAATGTTCGGTTATAATGTTGATTTAATCAGATTTTGATTAAATTTTTATTATTTTAGAAAACTGAAGATGTCTTCTAGTTTCAGATTCAAAAATGTATGACTGGTAATATTTTCTTTTTTCTTCAAAATGGTATAATGGCAATATTTGTTTTCATTCAAAAATGTGTTATAGTAATAATTTTTCTACAAAAGTGCATATTTTTCAATTAAAGTCTATTTTTATGTATGTATTTTTATAAAAGTTTATTTTTATACCTTTATAGTGTTTTGACCCTAGTTCGAGGGGGGGGGGTTAACTATTTGCCCATAGCTGGGACCCTAACAGGTGCTACCACTCCGAGTCAGAGTGAACCTGGAAACAGCAGCAATTAAGAGGTAGTTCGATGCCCCTCAAAACTTACCAGTTTACTGTCATACCCAGGACCTTATATGCATGAGTCTCAATATAAATAGTTGTAAATTATTCTTGAGCGGTTTCATTACTGGAATATTTTTGCGTTATATAAAATATGAAGAACTTAATCATTAGTGTCAGTAAATTGGAGGGGAGAGTTATCAATGATAATGTTCTGACTATAATTACGCATTTATCTCCCTTTTGATCAACTTTCTGTTTTTATTTGTAAATGTATTTTGTATCAGGTAAAATTTATTGAGGCGTGAGCATATTTTTATTCTGAAAATACTGCTGAGAAAAAAATCCCCCCCAAAACATTACCTTAGAGCTACAGAAGATAAGTAGTTTTGATGAAGCATGATCGCCCACGTCCTTAACAGATGGAGCGCTTCAGCAAATTTATAACAGCGTCAAATATCTACAAGTAAAATCTTTTTTTGTGTATTTATTGTTTTTTCCTCGTCAAGAAAATATGCTCCATATCGTTTCCAAACACACTAAGTAAATCATGCCGGAATAATATATTCTTCAATATCAAAGACAGTCTTGCTAATATTCCTCAAGGAATTCCATTACAAATATTTCTGGGACAAAGCCGGCTTTGGCTAATAAAGATATTTGTAGAGGAACCTCTGAGGTATAAATTAAATCCTTCGAGCCTGTAAGGCTAGATCAATCAGGATATCTCGTGTCCAGAGGCAAGAAATTCCAGCACTTATTCTATAAATAATAAATTAATGGAATTTTTCAACCAAAGAGTATTAGAATGTAAGAATTCATTGGAGATATTGTGATCGTGAAATTTTACGAAACCCTACCAAAGTACCAAAAATAACTTTAATTACTGAAAATATTTATCTTACTCTGAAACAAGTTTGGTTGGTTGATTGTTTTTGTTTAGTGACATAACAACCCAATACTTTGTACGCAATTAAAAAAAATAATAATATTAGTTTTAGTGATACAAGTCTTCGTACTTAATCCATACCTGAGGAAAGAAGAGGTGGATTCGTACCTTTCCCAAGAATATGCGTAATTATAAGATTGGGGTAAATCACCAGATATGTTCAAACTCGTTTTCATAAACGACTATCAAAACTGCGAGCCACGAGTTAGCCCAAAATGGAGTCAGTTATGTGCCATATGTCACACACGCTTTGGGCGATCATGTCATGAAAGAAACATGACTGACTGTACAGAAGATTATCCCGCAGTAGGTTGCCATTGCTTTCTGCAGTAGACTGGTTTCCAACCAAGGCTATAAAACCTAATCTGTTCTATTATCTAAACTTATTTATAAATGGAATTTTTTCTGTGTGTGTCTGTGTGTGTGTCCGTTACCTATAGACTCCGAAAATTTCTTGAAAATTTACACAGTTGTACTATAAGCGCCTACCAGTGTTCTTAGCTAGGTTTTGTGTCGAGGTAACCCCGATAAATATCGAAAATCGATAATCGAAAAAATCGGGTTATAGAAGGAGTGGTCCGATTTTCATCAAAGTTGATACACTCATAGACAAAGACATAAGGAACGATATTCAAAAGTTTCAAGGTTACAGTTCTTACAATAGTGTAGAAAATCGATAATATATACATACAAAAGGCAAGACGTTTGTGCGTGTGTCTGTTTATCTGCCTGTATATCTGTATTTTTTCAGCCATTTTATTTTAGTTTTTGCTTCGGGTTTGGCTCTAAGTAGCTATAATTGTAGTTCTTAGTCTCAGCCATGATACCATTTACTCAGAGGACTTATTTAGCCTTCAAAATTCAGTTTACGACGAAAAAGACTCATTTGATATCGATACCAGGAAATCAAAATTTGACTTACATCCATTCATTTTTCTTTCAGTCTACGGTTTCGATTTAACTGGAAACAACTATTGCTTTTTAGTCTTTCGTGCCAACGTCCAAAGTGTCTGAGCTCCAGGACGATGGATTAGTTTTAAAGCTTTCATTACACCCGAGCAACGCCGGGCTATACTGCTAGGTAAAATGTAAAACTGAGCAACTTCTAGTGAGATTTTAAAAAGGCAGACTTAACCATAAACAAAGATAAATGTAATTTTGACTGTTAGAAGATGTCATATTTAGTATATCAAATATCAAAAGAAGGCATATCATCCGATGATAGACTAACAAAAAAATAAAAAAAATAATGGAAGTAGCTGCTCCAACAGATAAAAAGGTGGTCCTGGGCATAACAATAAACTGCATCCGGCTGCAAGGCTTCAGATTGGAAGGTTGTGAGGAGCATGGAACAACCTCTTAAATGCTGTTGTTTCCAGGTCCACTCTGACCCGGAGTGGTAGCACCTGTTAGTGTCCCATTTATGGGCAAATAGTTAATCACCAAACTGTGGTCAAAAAACTACGAAAGTATAAGAATGGACTTTTATAGCAATATATACATAAAAATAGACTTTTACAGAAAATATACATTACTAATTACTCCATAGCTGGGGGAAGAAGAGATG
Source organism: Ascarosepion bandense (assembly GCA_037127315.1). Lineage (NCBI taxonomy): Eukaryota > Metazoa > Mollusca > Cephalopoda > Sepiida > Sepiidae > Ascarosepion > Ascarosepion bandense. Next base: position 5,913,366 of record JBBBDQ010000532.1, on the reverse strand, counting down.
GAGTTGTACTTTTTCCAAGGATTTTCGCGCCTAAGTGTATATAACGAAGCCAACCTGAATTGGAACAATTCCTAACCATTACCATTACAGCACCTTGTACTGCCAAACTGTTCCGCATCCAGGTACTGACCAGGCTCTCCCTTGCTTAATTTCAGTGATGGTACGAAGACCAGTGTTACAACGTGAAGTGGTCGTAAGATTGGGTGCAGCCAATTAGGATCTAACTGCTTAATAGTAATGGTTAGTAAGACCAGGAATGTTATCTGAAAGAGTTACTAACCTTAGTTTAGTAAAGTCCTCAGTCAAAAGGTGGAGAGCGGTCAGTGATAAACAGACTTACATATTTGCTAGTCTATGATATTTTTATATTATTACTCACCCTTTAAAAAGCCCAAGAGGCACTCAAGGTAGCGTTACTGAATTAAGTTGTTGTATAGACGTAAATAAAAGAAGTAAAAAGTGCGTATTGTAGGATAGATTAACGTTTGACCCTAGGTGTTGGAGAGATCGTAAGGAATTTTCAAAAAATTAAAACGAAAATTTCAGAATTTTTTACACGTTTTATGACATTCTGAAAAATTGAATATACATGTTACGTTCTTGTATATATGCTGAAACAGATATCTATAATCTATTTCTCTCTTAAGTTCATTTTGGTTTATTACAAATGATTTGTGTCCTCTTCGGCGCACCTCTGGAAGGCTTCTATCAAAGATTATATATATATATATATATATATATATATATATGAAGAGAGAGAGAGAGAGAGAGAGAGAGAGAGAGAGAGAGAGAGAGAGAGCGGCTGATAGATGTCTATTTCAACATACAAGTATGATATTAATTTTCCAGTTAATCCAAATAATTAT
>JBBBDQ010000532.1:5792500-5907500 GCA_037127315.1 Ascarosepion bandense | reverse complement strand
AAACACGAAAATTTTTGTGTAGTGATACTATGAATTTATAAACCATTGTAACAACTATTACAGTATAACGCTCTACATTTGTAACGAGCAATCTTTAGAAAAGCAAATGCATGAACAACAGGTTAAAAAACCTACGAGTTCTACAACTTAGTTACTATATATATATATATATATAATATGTTTTGAGTTTTCTTTATATATATATATATATATATATATATATATATATATATATATATACTTGTTGAGTTGTTCTTTATATATATATATATATATATATATATATATATATATACTCTTCCTTATTCGTCTACATTTTTCTTGCCAAAAATAAAATAACAAGGCACAGTTAAAGAGCAAACAGGCAGCAAGAGCTTTCATAACTGATAATAAATAGATAAATAAAATAAACTGAGCCGACATTGTTTCACTATTATCTCTCTCTCCATTATTGTGCAGGAGGGAAATATATATAAATACATATATTTATTATAAATTATGGTTTAGAACACGTACAAATTGTTATCTACTACAAAGTGTACATTTTGTTTCGACATTGAATGACAATGTCTCATCAGGAAGTGTGGAAAGAAATGGAAGTTCTTTTTCTTAGACTTGGCGAATTGTTTGTGAGATATAGTTGGGAGGGAGACAGGGAGATAAGGTTGTAAGTTGTCCGTTAGAAATTTTGAACGAAAAGAGGGAATAGGTAAGGGATGAAGTTGATTGATGGATGTGTTGAAAATTTTAAAGACAGATTTAACGTTAGGAAATATAGTGTATTGTCCTTTATAGCTTAATGGCTTGTTTTCTTCAGGTTTAATAAAAGGGGAAAATAAGGAAATGTACATCGGGTGGGAGGTAGGAGTGGATGCGATGAAGTGGAAATAGAGATTGCTATTTTGTGAACATATCTTTATTAGTGAATTGTACGACAACAAATAGTTTTGTATCTGAACTTAGTTTTTATAATTAATCAATTTTTGTATGTTTAACCTTAATTTAAATTTAGGAAACATCTTTTTTATATAAAATTTTAAATTAGATCACCGTTTGTGGTATGAAATAAAAGGTAAAATCTGAGGTAAGAGTTTTATTGATATTATAAAGTTTTATCTTTTTTTTAGGGATCCTAATCTTGGCTTTTGTAGTTTTTAGCATTATTGTAAGGTTAGTCCTTTAATGTGTTTGCAGTTTACTGTGATTTCATGCCTCTGGTTTAATAGTATGTTGCTATTCATGTATTTAATGATTTCCAAATATATACATAGTATTGGATACATGTTATTTTCTGTTATAGCTCTAGTTTATGTTCGCCATTTTGCCTGATATTTGGTAAGTAATATCTCGTAAAGTTGTTTTAGTTGAAAGCAATGGCAACCTACTGCGGATAATCTTCTGCCAAGTCAGTCATGTCTCTTTCGAGACATGATCATCCAAGCGTTTATCACGTATAGCACTTAACTGACTGACTTTAGATGCAAATGAATCCCAATCAAATTTTCTGCATCTACTCTCATCAATCAAAATGCCAGATAAGTCATAAGTTTTGATAAAGATTTTCTGCCCAGGATAAAAACATGTATAATAAAGAACCAATGCAATTAATCCGTATCTTCCCCCAGTTATGGGTTAAATAATAGGATAGATTAAGTTCCTTAGCCTTGGTTGGCTACCAGTATACTGCAGAAACAATGGCAACCTACTGCAGGAAAATCTTCTGCCCAGTCAGTCATATCTCTTTCGAGACATGATCGCCCAAGCGTGTATCACGTAGGGCACTTAACTGACTGACTGATGCTGCCATAAACTTTGCACTGTTTCTTTTCCGTTTTACAAGGTGGTGTGCTGGTCGCTCGTCGAACTGCTTGCCACACATATAATAAGAAGGTTTGCAATATGAGGAGTTGTGTGGCCAGGTATAAGAGAACCTCCAGAAGGGACCTGCTGTATGCCTCCGTGTTGAGTCTTAGGCCTTGTGCCAACATAAATGAAGTTATAATGTCACCAACACAAGCGATCACTTAACTATCATGATGTTGACAGGGTATATCATTGTTGTGGAGTAGTAATGCCACGATTTGAAGTCATGAGTTATCTCCTTCTAACCCTGCAAGTTACTTGTTCATCACTGCTGTAGCCTGGTATTAAACTCACAACTCTAAGAGTCAAGTCAGGGACTGTTGTGGAGTAGTTTTCGCACTGAGAGTTATAATCGTGCTATGTCGGTTGCTAATCGACTTAACGCACCCAAAATGGTAAGCTTCCACTGTAAGCTGATTCCTTAGTATTCGACTAACTGCCGACTAATATCAACTGCCTAGTAGTTCTACTGAACTCCAGTAGAACTCTAAAGAACTCTCTAGAAGTTTCAAGAACTCCGATGAACTTTCCAAGAATTTCTCGAGTTAACCCTTATTAGTATAGAAGGGAGAGTCCATTATCTGAGGAATAGGTGTGTTTTACCATAACAATCATCTAGCTCTTTCCAAAACTTCAGCACTGTTCTCAGGTTAACACAAAAACACTCTGAAATGTTCGTATTGGAGCCCCCGGCGCAAATGCCAAGAAGCACAGCATAACGTTTCAAAATTTCTGGTGGGATGAATTCCGTCATGGTGCTTGCCCAGCTGACCCTACTATATTGTGCAATCGACAAATTCAAAAACAAGGTAGGCGCATACATCTAAATAAAAATATGAAATGTGTGACAACTTACTACTCTGCACTCACACTCTGTTGGATTTTCCGTGTGACACCAGGAGATGGTATTCAGAGATTTTGCGACTCACAAGAGGAAGCAAAAATACTGGAAGCAAGAGCAAGACGGAAGCATTTGGTAAACTACGAAATGAGCTTGTATTAATAGTTAGAACAGAAAATGTAACGTTAGCAAAAAAAAAAAATTGCTTTGTGAAAAAAGGATAGGAAGTTGTGGAGAACCATAATCACACTCATATTTAGGGGATACAGCTTGCAGAAAGAGAAGAGCGTGAGAAGAAGAAATAGATTTTAATTGGAGTAGATAGATCTATCTATCGCCCGGTTCACACTCCACCCATGTCTATTGAACAGGTTAAGAGGCTCATCCCCTGTTCCCTGTTTAGGATGTGGTTTCCTGCTTTCTCTTTTCCAATCTTCTCACTTTGTTTTTTTTTTTTTCAATTGGATTAGATAGATCTATCTATCGCCCGGTTCACACTCCACCCATGTCTATTGAACAGGTTAAGAGGCTCATCTCCTGTTCCCTCTTTAGGATGTGGTTTCCGGCTTTCTCTTTTCCAATCTGTTCACTATTACGTAGCGCCCTGCACATCAGTGGCGTTACCGCCTTGCTCGGGGTGATACGATTAAAAAAAAAAAGCAGCAAAATAATAAGAATAGGTACCTCCATTACATCACAAAAATCCAGTATAGTATGATTTTAAAAAGGTTCGAAAATTAATAAAACGAAATTTTCTATTGAAATGTTTATAATATTATTAAGAGGAATGATCGAAGTAACTTTTATTTATTTTATTAAATTTTTTAATCCCTTTTAACATGTCCGAAATTTTGGCAGAAAATTTTGTTTTGATTTGAGTTAACGTGGTAGAAAATGTTACGACTGTTTTACAATCGATTACGTAATTCTTTACGTAACTCACTTTTTCGGTGACAAACACTTTAATTTGGAAATTGTCGCAAAAAGCAAATAATTGTTGGATTGTAATGAAACTTTCAGTACTCATTCACAAATGAATAAAATTATTTTTGAAACCATAATCACGCTCGTATTTAGGGAATACAGCTTGTAGAAAGAGAAGACCATGAGAAGAAGAAGCAGCAAAATAATAAGATTATAGGTACCTCCATTACATCACAAAAATCCAGCATAGTAAGATTTAAAAAAGTTTTTTTTAACTTTGTTAAATTCATGAAATCTTAAGAAATTTTAATTTTCTGCGATTTACGTTTTTATTAGTTATACGCAGAACTCATCGGGAAATATAAATCATCTATTTTTTTTTTAATTTAAAATTATCATTCACTATACGAAAATCTGCTCCGAAGAGAAATATAAAAAAATTCAATAGAACTTTGATATAATTTAATTTGATAAGCTTTAAATTACTGGAACAAATAATAAAAATTAAGGACATTATAGTTTGAAGAAAAAATTTTTTTTCGATTACTAATAAAATTTTAAAAGAATTGTTTTCATTTTTTTTATTATAATAATGTATAAAGTTTTAAAAATATTTTTAAAATCTTTTAAAGAACTGTATGATTTTTTATTAGTTAAGAAATGATGATTATACTGCCTATCAGAAAAAAAAATTAATAAACATTTTTCTCCCCGGATATTTTTACGAAAAAAAATTTATGAAGTACGATGTTCAAATTTATAAAGTACGGTGTTCCATATGGCTCAAATTGATTTTATAAGTTAACAAGCGTTTTGAGTTATTCCTCCTTACATAGCAAAGCAGAGGAACGCACTTTCATTCTTACGATATTTTACTCTCTACGTTTCTAAAATTTAACAGCCTGTTTTGCAAGTAATTCCTTCAACATTTAAAGTAGATTTTTTTTCAATTCCTCATTTTTTTAATTAAAAAAAGTGTATTAACTAATTTAAGATAATTAAAAAAAATGTGTATTATACAGTAAAAAAAATGTAAAAACAAAAATTATATAAGTGCTGAAATTATGTTAAATCTTTAATTTTACTATTTAGTTAAAGACCAAAAAAAAAAAAAGAAGGAAATTTTAGCATGATTGGCCGTTCTTGTCAACATCTGTTAATAATCATCTGTCATCGCCTCCATGACTGACACAAAAACAAGGCTACCGTAATTATTTTCTTATTTTTATGGTAAATTTCTGGCAGTAAGCAATTATTGATTGAAAACAGATAAAGGTAAATTTTAATTTTATAATTTGATTTAAATAACGTGTCAGCGGGGTATATTTTATTTTTGCAAGATTTATAAAAACAGAAATTTGGCTACTGTTTACGTAATGTGTCAATCAATCAAAAATGGCGGTATATTTTTAAAAATTGGTAAAATTTCAAAATTTTAGATTCCAATCAATATAATTTCAGTTAGAAATACACCAGTATGTTTTGCTTACTAGAATTATTAAATTTAATCTCTTGGCTTTCAATTAAAGCTAATTTTAAAGCTTGAAGATAACTTATTTATTTTTAAAATTTAAATTTAAATTTAGGTATAATAAATGACTAGACTCCAGTGGGGGTAGCTAAAAGATGTATCATTAACTGCAACAGACGAACAAGTATCTTGAACGGCAGAAGAAGAAGAAGAACTTTCCAATGCAGAAGAAATAGAAGAAGTATTTTCAGAAGAAGAAGAAGAAGTATCTTCAACGGCAGAAGAAGTAAAAAAGTATCTTCAACGGCAGAAGAAGAAGAAGAAGAAGAAAAAGAAGAAGAAGAAGAAGAATCTTCAACGGAAGAAGAAGAAGATGAAGAAGAATGAGTATCTTCAACAGCAAAAAAAGAAGAAAAAGATCATCAACAACAGAAGAAGAAGAAGAAGATGATGATGATGAAGAAGAAGATGAAGAAGAATCTTCCAATGCAGAAGAAATAGAAGAAGTATTTTCAGAAGAAGAAGTGTCTTCAACGGCAAAATAACAAGAAGTATCTTCAACGGCAGAAGAAGTAAAAAAGTATCTTCAACGGCAGAAGAAGAAGAAGAAGAAGAAGAATCTTCAACGGAAGAAGAAGAAGATGAAGAAGAATGAGTATCTTGAACAGCAAAAAAAGAAAAAGATCATCAACAACTGAAGAAGAAGAAGAAGAAGATGAAGAAGAAGAAGTATCTTCAATGGCAAAAAAAGAAGAAAAAGAAGAAAAAGAAGAAAAAGATCATCAACAACAGAATAATAATAATAATAATAATAAGTATCTTCAACGACAGAAGAAGAAGAAGAAAAAGAAGAAATGGAGAAGGAAGAAGTATCTTCAATGGCAGAAGAAGTAGAAGTATTTTCAAAAGCAGAAGAAGATAAAGAAGAAGAAGTATCTTCAACCACAAAAGAAGAAGAGAAAGTATCTTCAACGACTGAGTAAGAAGTATTCTCAATGGTGGAAGAAGAAAAAGAAGACGAATCTTCAACGGAAGGAAAAGAAGAAGAAGAGTGCTAGATACAAGTGCAAATATGTCTAGTTCTCTTATAAGATTACCACTGAGTCATTTTCGAAAAACGACCATATCCTCTTCATTATCCAATAATTAATTTAAGGTATTTTTCTACATTTTCTTTCCACCATTATCCATACATCTGGTTGGCTATTAGGATTATTTATAGTCTAAAATATCCGCCACACAAGATTTTTAAAAATAGTGGCTAGGAAAATGAGTTGTTCTTTTTTCGTTTTATAATGACATATGTGTGATCGCTTTAGTAGAATCGACGTTGTCAGCCACTCAACTTGCGGAAAGAAGTTTCGTCTAGGTGTGAAGAAAGGTCACGTGGTGTTTATTAAACAGAAATATTCAGGGCTAAATGAAAGTTTGACGGCATTTGGTTAAGAAAATTAATGCTAACGAAAGATTGAGAATTATTTGAGTGTCGAAAGTAAACTTACCAAAATATTTGTTAATGGATTTATTTTCAAAAAAACTTTAATCTCATTACTCTAAGTTTACTGACAAACAGAACATTATATTTATCATGACATGAATTTTGAAAAGTGAAATTTGTAATTCGGTGAAAATCGTTAAAAAACATCACTAAATAGAGAAATGATTAATAAAATGTGTGAATCATATTAGAACATGCATATACAATTCTGAGAAATTAACTGTGAATCATGACTGTACTGTAAAACTAATTAACTTACCATTAATAATTAAATATTCATATTCATAGTAAAACAGGTTACAATGTATTTTCAATTGAAAGAGATTTTAAATGAAAAATCACATCCAAACATTTTCATACATAAGGTATTTTCAATATATTTTATTGTGAAATTTCTTCTCTTTTATGCTCATCCCAAAAAAATTGAGTCTATTTTCATGAGAAAGTTTTCATGAATTTTTATAGTGGTATTCCAGTTCAATGCATTTTCCTAGTAAAATCTCTTTCCAATGCATTTTCATAGTAAAATCCCTTTCCAATGCATTTTCATAGTAAAATCCCTTTCTAATGCATTTTCATAATAAAATCCCTTTCCAATGCATTTTCATTGTAAAATCCCTTTCCAATGCATTTTCATTGTAAAATCCCTTTTCCTATGCATTTTCATAGTAAAATCCCTTTCCAATGCATTTTCATAGTAAAATCCCTTTCCAATGCATTTTCATAGTAAAATCCCTTTCCAATGCATTTTCATAATAAAATCCCTTTCCAATGCATTTTCATAGTAAAATCCCTTTCCAATGCATTTTCATAGTAAAATCCCTTTCCAATGCATTTTCATAATAAAATCCCTTTCCAATGCATTTTCATAGTAAAATCCCCTTTCCAATGCATTTTCACAGTAAAATCCATTTCCAATGCATTTTCATAGTAAAATCCCTTTCCAATGCATTTTCATAGTAAAATCCCTTTCCAATGCATTTTCATAGTAAAATCCCTTGCCAATGCATTTTCATAGTAAAATCCCTTTCCAATGCATTTTCATAGTAAAATCCCTTTCCAATGCATTTTCATAATAAAATCCCTTTCCAATGCATTTTCATAATAAAATCCCTTTCCAATGCATTTTCATAGTAAAAAACTTTTCCAATGCATTTTCATAGTAAAATCCCTTTCCAATGCATTTTCATAATAAAATCCCTTTCCAATGCATTTTCATAGTAAAATCCCTTTCCAATGCATTTTCATAATAAAATCCCTTTCCAATGCATTTTCATCGTAAAATCCCCTTTCCAATGCATTTTCACAGTAAAATCCATTTCCAATGCATTTTCATAGTAAAATCCCATTCCAATGCATTTTCATAGTAAAATCCCTTTCCAATGCATTTTCATAGTAAAATCCCTTTCCAGTGCATTTTCATAGTAAAATCCCTTTCCAATGCTTTTTCATAGTAAAATCCCTTTCCAGTGCATTTTCATAGTAAAATCCCTTTCCAATGCATTTTCATAGTAAAATCCCTTTCCAGTGCATTTTCATAGTAAAATCCCTTTCCAGTGCATTTTCATAGTAAAATCCTTCCAGTGCATTTTCATAGTAAAATCCCTTTCCAGTGCATTTTCATAGTAAAATCCCATTCCAATGCGTTTTCATTGTAAAATCCCTTTCCTGTGCATTTTCATAGTAAAATCCCTTTTCAATGCATTTTCATAGTAAAATCCCTTTCCAATGTATTTTCATCGTAAAATCCCTTTCCAATGCATTTTCATCGTAAAATCCCTTTCCAATGCATTTTCATCGTAAAATCCCTTTCCAATGCGTTTTCATCGTAAAATCCCTTTCCAGTGCATTTTCATAGTAAAATCCCATTCCAATGTATTTTCATAGTAAAATCCCTTTCCAGTGCATTTTCATAGTAAAATCCCTTTCCAATGCATTTTCATAGTAAAATCCCTTTCCAATGCATTTTCATCGTAAAATCCCTTTCCAATGCGTTTTCATCGTAAAATCCCTTTCCAGTGCATTTTCATAGTAAAATCCCTTTCCAGTGCATTTTCATAGTAAAATCCCTTTCCAATGCATTTTCATAGTAAAATCCCTTTCCAATGCATTTTCATCGTAAAATCCCCTTTCCAATGCATTTTCATAGTAAAATCCCTTCCCAACGCATTTTCATAGTAAAATCCCTTTCCAATGAATTTTCATAGTAAAATCCCTTTCCAATGCATTTTCATAGTAAAATCCCTTTCCAATGCATTTTCATAGAAAAATAACTTCCCAATGCATTTTCATAGTAAAATCCTTTTCCAATGCATTTTCATAGTAAAATCCCTTTCCAATGCATTTTCATAAGACACTCCCAATATAATAGATTTTCTTAATAAAATGATTTTCTTATTCATTTTGATCTTAAAATCACTTCAATTGCATTTTCATTCACTACAGACACAGCAAGTATTTAATAAGCATCACAGTCTATTAAATATTTTGAAGATTTACAATCATAGATGTGAAGAGATGTGAACTGATTAATTAAGCATTCTATACTACATCCAAAACAGATCTTGTCATAGAAAACAGGATGCAATCTAAGGACGATCAGTGGTTTATGCTGATGACATATGCATTCGTTGTTTTCATAAGAATGATAAAGTATTCCGAATTCTTGTCGAAGTATTCCAAGAAATGAAACCTTTCCACATAAAAAAACTATGATCTTGAATTGGAAAGATAACAGTGATCATACTTAACTTGAATCCATTACGAATATTCAGGATGCAAAATTATTAAATATTGCACTTAAAGCATATACCTCTTCGCTTCTTTGAGCCTTATGGACGAAAAATCATGTAACTGCACCAAATAGTGGAAGTTAAATCACTTGACCACTTTCTACAAAAGCAATGTCTAAAATTGATAATACGTGTAATTGGAAGAGAAAATAATGCTGTTTATCAAGATGTTGTTCTCTCTCATAGCAAAGAAATATAACAATTACTGGCCCTTAAAAACCTATTTTTCTAGAGTACGGTTTTAAGAAAAAAATCTAAATTTCAAGTGGAAATACACTGATTGCTCAGTCAATGAATGATCAATGTTTCCTTATAGGGAAACAGATGGATTTTTATTATCATTAGATATGAGTAAATCCGGTAATACAATTTGATCTCAGTTCAATGAACAAGGAGTAAACAAATTGTAACTTGATTCGCATTTATTCCTCAGCTAATAAATGCTGAATGTTGCCATAGGAAAATAAACGATTAATATTACCATTACTAATACCACTGATGACCTCACAATAAAAAAAACAATCAAACAAACGTCTCGTAACTGACAGTCTAGTATTCTCACCTATCATTTTTCTAACTTGGCATTCTGCAATCGTTACTTTATTCCTGACCAAACCGGTTCCAATAACCGTCTAGCAAGACAATTCTTTCATAGACAACGACTAACAAGCGGAACACTTAGAATTTCTATTGTTTCAAGTTCGGTTAAGAATCAAACGGGTTTACTCTCTTCGCAATCTTCTGTACAGATTCAAGCAGCGAACGCTTTTATTTTCAAAGATGATGAGACAGTCACGCAGTAATCAATACATGAATCATGTCTGTTCTTTTTTCTTTTGTGTGTCTCATTCACCAGATCACCTGTGAAGGGATTTTGTTGTTAACAAGCACCTGCTGACTGGACATTGCGTACGCTTTTTTTTTGTTTTTACTTGACTAAGTTCAGCCAATTATTTTTTTCACAAGCATCTATTTCATTGTAGCCGGTCGATCAGGACGCCATTCGTGATCATTTGGAAATTGTGAAAACGTAAAATCATGTGCCTTACAAAAACTAAGCAACGAACGATGTTTTGGAGTCAGTAGAAAATATATGCAACATATATGGTTGTAATCAAAATGAAGAACCCATCAGGCAAATTATAAATTAGAGACATAATCATCAAGCAAGTCAGTCAGCCAGTTAAATGCCATAAGTGATAAACGCTTTGAGCGATCATGTCTCGAAACAGACATGACTGACTAGGCAGAAAATTATCACGCAGTAGGTTGCCATTGCTTTCTGTGGTAGACTAGTTGCCAGCCAAGGTTATAGAACCCAATCTGCTATATCATTTAACCCATAACTGGAAGGAAGAGGCAGATTAATACCTTTTCCAAGGGTATTTGTGCGTAAGTGAATGCAAGGAATTCACTTCTTTCAGTACCTGATCTAAAAATTGAATTATCGAGCTTGAGTAGATAACGTCAACACAGGTTCAATCAACGCTTGTATACCCTGTTATATCAGAAATATTTTCAAGATCTTTGGTAAGTTTGAAACTAGATCATTGCTGAAAAAAATGACAAGAATAAGTATTTGCAAAGAGATTGAAGATACCAGGAAATCAGAGAATAATCCAAACAATAAAAAACTGTAACAAAATTAATGTTAGTGGCATATTAAAAACACTCGTTGTCCCTTGTTCCTCATTAATAGTTACTAAACCCCTCTGGTAGCGTTCTTATGTGCCAACTCATTTCGGACATAAGTTATGATGGCTCGCCACAAATTCGTCTCTTGCCGTTTCAACCCTTGATAGCTTCCTCAAGGGTATTTGCGCGTAAACGAATTCAACTAGAATTCGAACTCGGCTCTCCGTTTTATCGTTCCAAGCCGATATCCACTTCACCACAACGCACATTCTTTCAGTCAGTCAGTTAAGTGCCATACGTAATACACGCTTTGGGCGATCATGTCTCGAAAGTGACATGACTGACTGAGCAGAAAATTATCCATTGCTTCTGTGGTATACTGGTTTCCAACCAAGGCTATAGAACCCAATCTATCCTATTATTTAACCCATAACTGGAGGAACGAGACAGATTATTACCTTTCGCAAGGTTATTTGTGCGTAAGTGAATGTAAAGAATTCAACTAGAATTCGAACTCGGTTCCCCGATTTGTCATTCTGAGTCGATATCCACTGCACCACAACGCACATCCTTGGATCAAGCAAGTACAAAAAATTAACTATCTAAATATCGTTTTATCTTGTTAGCTCGACTCCAGTCACTTTCTCACCGGCGGGATGTGGCTTTCCTCTGTCTATTCTACAAATATTTTCATGGCTTCTGCTTCAATGAATTTAAGCCACTGGTGCCCCCACCACAACCAGACTGGCAACAAGGTCCCACCTATTCAAAGTTAGATCAACCAAATGCAGCCGACAATTCTACTCCCTCAGCTTCTTTTCTCGCACTTCTCGCCTATGAAACTCCATTCCATATACTTGCTTTCCTGACGGCTACAACATCCAGGAATTTAAATGCAATGTCAATTCCCATCTCTTGTTCACTTGACTCCAGTCCTTTCTACATCACTCCGTGTCTCTTGTTTTTTTTTTCTCTCTACCTCCGCAACTGTCTTCACACCTGTTCCCACCCTTCTCTTGCCCTTTCTCTGATACCCCCTGTAAATGGTTCGTCTTTCTCTTCACTCTCCTACTGTCTAAACTCTTACTCTTATGTAGCCCCCTGCACATCACTGGCGGTACCACCTTGCTTGGGATGAAACGATTAAAAACAAGACGAAAGATACAACAACGAAATTCAAACTTGCAGTGGGATAGCGAAAGGCACCATTCTTCTTCTATGTGCCTTGTCCCTTCAGGGCGTAGGCGATCATGGCCTTCCACTTTTCCCTATCCCTGTGGCTCTGAGCACGCCTTCTCCTTTTACACAATGCAGTTTTCGTTCCGTCATCCACTTGATTAGGTCCTTCAAATATGTTATCCATTGCTTTCCTCTGTCTCTTTTTCCCTCTATCTGGCCTGTTAGTATCAGATTCTTCAGGCCTTCCTTCCTCATTGCGTGTTCCAGGAACTTCAGCTGTCTCTTTCTGATGCTCAGTATTAATTTTCTTTTTGTTTTTATCATTTCCAAGACCTCATCATTGCTCACATGCTCGATCCATGATATTCGCAGCATCCTTCTGTAGAACCACATTTCAGTTGCTTCAAGTTATTTCCTTCATCTTTGATGGTATTGTCCAGAATTCACTGCCATATTGAAGGACGGACAGCACGTTTAACAAACAGAAAATCTTCCGTTAGAAAGAAAGAAAGAAAGAAAGAAAGAAAAGAGTACAGCACTATTATCTGTCCTTCTATAGCTCAGTGAATGCTGTACAATCTTATCACAGATAAGGAAGAAAATTAAGGCAACAGGATTGTTCCAGAAAGTCACTTATGTCAGCCGAAAAAAGAACTAATGAGAAATTATTAGCGTGAATGATTATTCGGATAGAAAATAGTTAAATAGAAATAGTTAAAAATAGAAAGGGGCGTAAGACAAGGATGTGTCTTTTCGCCAGACTTATTCAAGCGCTACGGCATGCAATCTAGAAAGAATTAGAAGTTCTAACAGTATTCATTATTAGTGGCCAAATTATTAAGAACTTCATATACGTAGTTAACACAGAGTAGACAGCAATAGCAGTAAGGAAATTACAAATAGTAGTAAAGAAAAGTGAGACTTTACATTCTGCTACTATTAACCACGAACTCTAAACTTCTGTAGGAGATTTAGAATACTTACATTTCTCTGTGAACAATTTTAACTCCAAAGCTACATGCATTTTCTCAATGAACATTTTTCTTCTCACAGATATGTTATAGTGTTCAGTTAAAATTTTACTTATATCTTTTTTTTTCTTACAATTTTGTCATTCTGTTCATAAAACATTACTGAACACACGAAATATTTTATCCTTTCACATTTCAATATCCAATCCTCAACCTTCTGATATTTAAATTGTGGGGACTTCCGTCGTGTTTGGCACAAGGCCAATTTACCAAGCATCGCCGAGTCACCATACAAAACTGTATATTATCTCTCAGTTCATTGTATATCAGTGTTTCGGAATTCTAAAAGGGAAGTACAAAAATCGTATGGAATAAAGTAAGTCCGGCATGCATTTGTTTATAAAAACATTTTGTATATTTGGTGAATGTGTTAAGAAAAAGAGCAGTTTTAGCATTTCTTCGTAAAATAGAAGATCTTATAATCTTTACTGATGTTTAGTAGTTTTAGTCATTTTCTTTGTTTTTAAAAGACGAACAAAAAGAGAAAATAAGCACAGAAAATAAATTAAAAGTGGCGTCAGTCAGTTAAGTGCCATACGTGAAACACGCTTGGGCGATCATGTCTCTTTAGAGACATGACTGACTGGGCAGAAGATTATTCCGCGGTAGGTTGCCATTGCTTTCTGCGGTAGACTGGTTGCCAACCAAGGCTATAGAACCCAATCTGTCCTGTTAGTTGACCCATAGCTAGAAGAGGGGGAGATGTATTATATTATTGAGTAGCAATTAGTGGGGGATCATTTTGTTACTTCATAACAATAGAAAACCAACCACCCATTTTATGCCCAGTAGAAGTTTTAATTATATTACCGACTATTATATTCAGTCAGTCAGTTAAGTACCATACGTGAAACACGCTTGGGCGATCATGTCTCTTTAGAGAAATGACTGACTGGGCTGAAGATTATCCCGCAGTAGGTTGCCATTGCTTTCTGCGGTAGATTGGTTGCCTGCCAAGGTTATAGAACCCAATCTGTACTGCTATTTAACCCGTAACTGGAGGGAAGAGACGGATTAATACCTTTACCAAGGGTATTTGTGCGTAAGTGAATGCAATCGATTAAACGTATGATATAAAAAAACTAATATGGCCGTAAAAAATAATTTTAGTCTCATATTGTCAAGCAGATTTATATTTACGTTAGGCATTCTTGGCCGATTCCAAAACACTTTTTAAATCTATTACAATCATTGTAAAGATTTACAAATCATTGTAAAAGTTAACAAGGTTTACTTCATAAAATAACAAAAAAATAATTCAAGCTATTATGACTTCTACTGTAAAAAACAAAAAGCGTCAAAAATAGCTTCGGTTTCGTGACACTTCTAAGCTGGCCTTAAAAAACCACCAACCCCAGAGATTATCTCTGAATATATATTCAGGTGAAATATAGGATTATCTTAAAGAAGATTAGCAGAAATCTTTATTGGCATCAGCAACAGTGATCATAAAAAATTGTGTCCTGTTCTGACATTTCAAACAAAATTTCATTAAATTAATGGAAAGATGAAGAACTAATTCCGCGAAAAAATAAACAAAAACAAAAAAAAATCATTCAGGCGTTGTCAGTATGGGTGTAGGCTTCAGTAAGAAAAATGGTAAAAAGGAATTGAACTATAAATGTGTTTTCGAGTTTCATAGTAGCAAATTCTGCTTTTCTACTAGATTCAGTTGAATACGTTCTTTTTTCGCGTAAGTCTAGATTCAACCTAGATTTGATTTGAAAGAATGGTTTAGAGTTGATAGATTCTTTTATGCTAACGCTTTCATTATTTTCCCCGATAAAAACACAGCCTATCTTACCTTCATTTTATTTTCTTCTCTTAACATTACTATTCTTGCTTGCTTATTGATGTTTTTTCGTCTATTTTTGAAATTAGTACTATAGTGGGTTATCCATAGTTTATAGTGGAGAGTCCGTTCTAGTGAAGGGAGGTATTGTATTATTGAAGACTGACGGAATTTGGCCCTGTTGTAGATAGCCCACTATAAGTCATAAAGAAAGGTTATAAACCAAGAAAAGCAAATTGAAGTTGAAAGATAACATTTTATATATACACATGTCAATTAAGGTTTTTACAATTAAAGTATAGGTCCAACGGACGTTAAAATGTTCATAGCAATAAAATACTGAAAAGAGAATTAATACTTAGGAATGTTGTTCATTTTGGTAATAAAAGGCTGACAAGGAGAAATCGATACTTAAAGTAGTGTGGAGGCGTCGCGTCTTGTATATTAGGAATGTCTTTGATGTATTCGCTCCTTAGGACAGTAAGTAGTTTTGAGACAGGGAAGAAGGTAAGGAGAGGTGAAGGGAGGCGAACATAGTAGCCGCTTGACTTGGTCAAGGGAGATACTAATCAGGCTCGTCTGTCTGGGTCTCTGCGTCGGTCTATCTGGCTGGGTGCTTTCTGTATCGGCTTTTTATTTCGACTTTTTGGTTCACAGCAGATCATTTGGGGTTTCACACTTGTATTTGATTCTGGGCTTCCTATTGGCAGATAAATAAAATTCGCGTAGGCTCGCGAACTGGAAATTTAATATTTAATTAATTTTTATTTTTCAACCGGAACATCTGCGCGAGGCCAGCTGCGCATGGACGACTTTTGGTCATTTGCTTTTTGTCGTGAAAGTGCGAACATCCGGTCCCTCGCTATGCACCGTATCACCACACTACAACAGATTATTAAATAATCATAAAAATTATGGAGCAAGAGTAAATAGGATAAATTGAATGTGTCAATTACACTTGCTGATCAGAGATTTCCAAACGTATTGATATTTTAACCTAATCTAATGAAATAATGAAAAATATTGAAAATATTGCTTTTTCTTATTTAATGAAGTATGAAGTGTTTTGAGACTAGAACCAACCATCCACCTGTATAGTGAACACTGCTACCACATCTATTCGGGTGCCCCTGCTATTTACCTCGGGGTTCTTGACAAAATCCAACGGAGAATCTGTGATATAATCGATACCGATTGGCAGCTCGGTTGCAGTCGCTCTCTCACCGGCGTGACGTGGCTTCACTGTGCCTCTTCTATAAATTCTTTCACGGCTTCTGCTTCATTGAACTTAAATCACTGGTGCCCCCTATGTATGAATTTACACGAGCTGCTAGATTAGCAAGTAGGTCCCACCCTTTTACAGCGAAACCGATAAAACGTAACCGCAATTTCTACTCTAACAGCTTCTTTTCTCGCACTTCCCACGTGTGGAATTCCCTTCCATATACTTGCTTTCCTGACAGCTTCAATCTCCAGGAATTTAAATGTAAGTTCAATAACATCTCCTATCTCACTAACTCGCATACATTCTCTCAAGCTCTTTTTTCCATCTACTCCACCCCCATTCTCGGTATTCTCATCCATCTATTACTCTCCTCCTGTCATTTCCAGTAACTAACCCCTTCTTCTCATCACTTTCCCCCATCTAACCCTCTGCGCAACAGTGGCAGTAGAATGCCTTGCTTGGGGTAAAATGATTAAAAGAGAATAAAACCAAAAATTTATATTAATCTCATATTATCATATTTTATGGCTGATAATAAAACTGTTAGGTATTGGTTTAAACTGATGTTTAGTTGTTATAGACGCGTTTCCGTAAAGCATCCTTCCGGGTTTATTTACCTAAAGTGAAGCAGAATGATATGATTAGCTATGTTTTACGGAACCAACTTACTGATGTCTTATGGAGCTTTTGTGAATCGCATGACAGTACGTTAGTGAGAGGCAGGGCCGTAGCTGATGCTAAAAAAAACCCAAAAAAACACCGGTTACAGAGAAAATTGCCCGGATTTATTAGTTGACAATGTGATGACGTCATCAGTGTCATCCGTTTGAAGAAACTATGATTTATGCGGATGTTTTCGGTTATTCCAATGGAAATTAGGCACAAAACGTGAACGAAAGCAGGAAATCGTGTTCGGACTTTCTGAGTATAACCAGTCTTTTCTCCCAAAATTAATAAATAAACAAATAGCTTTTTACTGCGTTTATTCGGATGTTTTCTTCGTTTTTCTTTCTTTCTTTCTTTCTTTCTTTCTTCGTGAATTGTTTAGCTTGATTTCGGACGAAGACATTTTTTCCTTGCCCAGATTTTCAATATGATTGCAAGGTTCGGCCCGGACCCGTGCCCGGTGTGCCCAGTAGTCAGATACGGCCATGGTGAGAGATGTCCAGTTGCGGCTTAGATCACGAATATGGTTGCCAGTTGTTTTAAATATAAAACTTTTTCCTTATTATTATCCCTTTTACTGGTCCTCTTTCAGGTACTGTTTGCTTTTTTTCACATATATCTTTCACATTTATATGTTTCTATATTTTGTGTGATATATTTCTATATACCAGTGTTGTATATGTTGTCGGATCGCCCCTTTTTGTATACAAGCATGGACTCGCCTGATGTGTACATATAATACTGGCTTACGGTCATATCACGTTGAATACATCAGTTTTCTCTCGATCCTCGAAGTTAAGCAACGTTGAGCCTGGTCACTACTTAGATGGGTGACCGCTTGGGAATACCAGGTGCTGTAAGCGTTTAGTGACGAATGTACGTTGTGGTGCAGTGGATATCGACTCGGAAAGAGAAATCGGTGAGTCGAGTTCAAATTCCAGTTGAATACCCTGCATTCACCTAAGCACTAGTACCCTTGGGAAAGATATTAATCCGTCCTTTCCCTCCAGTTATGGGTGAAATAACAGGGTAGTACTTGGGGACCCTGCCCTTAAAAACGAATCCCAATAAATCTTGATACTTGAAAAGAAAAAAACTATTACTAGGCACAAAACTTATATAAAACAACAATAAATTCTTGAAAGAAAAAGGTATTACCAGCAATAAATAAATAAAATTTAGTTGGCGATAAATGATCCACCAAGGTTGATATGCCATAAAAACAAAACAAACAAACAACCAACCAACATATAAGCCTGCCTATACTGCAGTTGCAGTTGCAAAAGCAGGAAATTGTGCAGTTGCAAAAGCAGTTGCTTAGTTGGTCGGTAAGTTGGTGCAGATTTACTTGGAGTTGTTGGACTCATCACCCAAACATTTCACTTCAAGACAGTATATAATTATTTCTTTTTTTTTTTTAATCATCTCACCTCAAGCAAGGCATTCCACTGCCACTATTGCGCATGGGGTTACATAGGAGAAGGGAAAGAGAAGGAGTGGTTAGACATAGGGAATGTTAGGAGGAAGGTGACAGATGAGTAAGGATAGCGAGGATGAGGGTTGGGCAGATGGGAAGAGTGTTTGATAGAATGGAAGCAGGTTAGTGTGTTAGGAGGTGTCTATTGACCTTACATTTAAACTCCTGGAGATTGTAGCCGTCGGGGAAGCAATCGTGTGGAAGAGAATTCCACAGTCGGGAAAAATGCGAGGAAAGAAACTGTTGGAGTAGAAGTTACAGCTGCATTTTATCGGTTTCACTGTAAAAGGGTGGGATCTAGTTGCTAATCTAGTATCACGTTCAAATTCGTATTTAGGGGGCACCAGTGACCTAAGTTCATCGGAGCAGAAGCTGTGAAAGTATTTATAGAAGAGACACAAGGAAGCCACGTTGCGCCGATGGGAGAGAGACTGCAGGCGGTCTGCCAAGTCGGTATCTATCACATTACAGACCCTCCTCTGAACCTTGTCGAGAAGCCCGAGGAGAACAGCAGGGGCACCCGACCAGATATGGCAGCAGTATTCAATGCACCGGCGGATGGTAGATTTATAAATGTGCAGGATAGATTTAGATGGAAAGAACTTCCGGGCCCTACACAGAGAACCGACTTTCATAGCAGCAGATTTAGCAATGGATTCGATATAGTTATTCCATTTGAGGTCCGTTGAAAGTGTGAGACCAAGGAGGCGTAGTGTTTTACTCTCTGGGAGGCAAGCCTGGTCCATGCTAATGGGAGGTAGGTGAGATTGACGATGATGGTTAATTGAGAGTAGCTTCATTTTAGAAGCATTAAAATTTAATAGCCATTTCTTATCCCGGTCCAATATGGATTGGAGGTCTTTTTCATTCTCGGCTGCGAGGTTAGCTTTAACGCCTACACCAGATTTTTGTAGGAGGCGAGAGTAAACTTTGGTGTCATCGGCGTACAAACCTATTTGGGCTCTTATGGAACCAGGGAGATCATTAATGTATATCAAGAAGAGTGTAGGACTAAGATTGAGCCTTGGGGGACACCTGCATTTGTGTGGTAGTTCTGAGAGACATGTCCGTTTAATACCACCTTCATTGTGCGGTTATTGAGGAATGACTGGATTAGTTCAAACAAATGTCCAGTTATACCATGGCTCCGCAGTTTACATAGAAGGCCAGCATGCCAAACTCTGTCGAACGCCTTAGATATATCTAATGCAACGGTTCGGGCTTCGCCATTCCTGTCGAGTGCCTGGTATATGTACTCGGTGGTGGTCGTTAGCATATCAGCAGTAGACCTGGTGAAGCGGAAACCATATTGCTTGTTCGAGAGGAGCCTGTGTGCTGTGAGATGCTGAACCACCTCGGCGTTGATAATGGCTTCGAACATTTTGCCAAAAATCGGAAGAAGGCTGATAGGGCGGTAATTTGCAGGGTCAGAGGGTTCTCCATTGTTTTTAAATATAGGAACTACAGAGGAAGATTTCCAACAGGCAGGAAAGCAGGAAGCAGATAGGCAGAGGTTGTAGAGCTTAGAAAGGACAGAGGAGAGTTCAGGGGCACATTTCTTTAAGACTATGTTTGGGATTCCGTCACCACCGCTCGCTTTGTGAGGGTCAAGTTTTAAGATTATCTTAGAGACAAGCGAAGGTGTAATGTGGACATCATTCAGTTGTGCCTCGGTTCTAGGTGAGAAGTCGGGTGTAGAAACTCCAGATGAGTCCAGACTCGAATTGTTCGAGAATCTGCGGGCAAAGCATTCAGCCTTATCTGCTGAGGAGGTGAGGACCTCAAATTTGTTGATTAGCGGGGGTATTGTGGACTTGCTCTTGTTAAGTACACTTTTACAGAGTCGCCAGTAGTTTTTAGAGCCGAATTTAGAGCATGCTATGCGTTGCTTCATTCTGGCAATTTCTACTAATAATATTCCTGAATTGACTAACCCATGTTCCAGCTGGTGTCTCTTGTTCAATACAACTTACATTTTCTATCTCCATATCTGTTTTTGTTATTTATTATTTTGTGTGGTTCCTCACCCGGAATCCACAACAGTATATAAAACGTTTGAATGTATACTTTTGTTAATTCATTTCTTTGGGGTGATAATGTAATTACTCCACATTGTTAAGATGTTGGTATATCACGCATGCGCTAATGCTTAACCCTTTATATGACATATTACATATTGCATATTGGTTACAACTGTAACCAATATGCAACAAAAGGTTAATTTAGGTTTTAGAGACTGTAGAGGACAAAAGATAAAAAAAAGAAACAGCCAAGGGAAATATTGCGGAAGTTCAAGGGATAAACGGTAAATCATCCTTTTTTTAGGATAAAACAGAATGGCAGACAAAGCATTTCGGATTCTTTTCACGAAACCAAGAGATGATATAGAAGTGATAGTCATCAATTGACCTATGTTTAAACATAGCTAGTCCCAGTTACTGACCTAATCATTTCAAAATATCCTTTTTCCTTAAATAACATTCTTACTTACCATTAAACTAATCCTACCATTATATTTGGGTGGTTAGAACGTTTGGTTTCCGACCTTGAGGGTTTGGTGACTTTTGATGTTATAAGTATGGAGGAGGCAACCCCAGCGTGTTGCCCCTTTGAGAAGTACCTAAAAACAATACCACGAGTTGACCCAAACCTTGTGAGTGAAATAGACAGGACACTTTAGAAACCGTCGATGGGTGTGCTAGAACGAAGTCACAGATACTTGCGCCCAAGGCTCTGAGCATCCTGGTCTTGTTCACGCTAGACAACGCGCTCTCTCGCCGAAAGTAAGTATAAGGCACATGTATGCTCTGTGGGTCTTGAACACAGATCTGTCTGAGCAGGTGTCTGCAACGGGAACTAGCTAGACAGGCATCCTCGGATATGCGTTTTCAACTATACATGCTTACCATTATCACTACAGTCATCACAATACCACACATTCCTTATGAAGTCCTCATATGTACAATCTTGCTCCAATGTTTATTTACAAAATACAAAAATATATTCCCTAAAATAAAAAGAAAACTTTTAGGAATTTATCCCCATTAACAATAAAGGTTGTACTGGGAATCATAATCAGTAAGCAGGAAGAAACGAATGCGAGTGCCAAGTGGGCCCATTTTTGTAGGTAGAACTGGCGCTGTGAGATTTGTACTGGAAATCATGATTAAGTTGACGCGAAGAAACGTGCGCAAGTGTCAAGGGGGTCACTTTTGGTAAGCAGAACTGGCGCAGTGAAATA
Source organism: Ascarosepion bandense (assembly GCA_037127315.1). Taxonomy (NCBI): domain Eukaryota; kingdom Metazoa; phylum Mollusca; class Cephalopoda; order Sepiida; family Sepiidae; genus Ascarosepion; species Ascarosepion bandense. Next base: position 5,885,865 of record JBBBDQ010000532.1, on the reverse strand, counting down.
AACTAGACGTCCGGCTCGGGTGACTAACGCGACGCCCATGAGACTCCGGATGGGTGTCGGTCGATATGGACAGCAGGTTGGTGACCACAGAAGTCGGAATCCGCTAATAAGTGTTTAACAACTCACCTGCCTTAGTAGACAGGCATCCTTAGATATGAGTGGCCAGCTATACATACTTACCATTATCACTCCAGTCACCACAATACCACACATTCTCTATGAAGTCCTCATTTAACCCACCTGACAATAAAAGTTGTACTGGAAATCATGATTAAGTTGACGCGAAGAAACGTGCGCAAGTGTCAAGGGGGTCACTTTTGGTAAGCAGAACTGGCGCAGTGAAATAAACCAAACGTCCGGCTAGGGTGACTAACGCGACGCCCATGAGATCCCCCGAAAGGGTATCGGTCGATATAGGCAGCAGGACGGTGGCCACGGAAGTCGGAATCTGCTAAGGAGTGTGTAACGTGTCACCTGCCGTAACGACCGGCCCAGAAAATGGATGGCGCTTGAGCAAAGGACTGATGTAGCGGCGAGGATCGTGCATTGTAAAATAATGATGCGCTCGCTCAACTGATGCCGCGTCGAGTATGATAATTTCTCTCTAGTTATGCAGAGGGGACCTTTAAGCCTCATGTGACAGCCGGTTGGTGAGAATGGTTTAGGTTCCACATAGTTCACGAACGGATAATAATTATGTCATTCACTCTGACAAACGCTAACAGAATCCCGTACTCATTCAGGCACAAAAAAACAAAAAACAAAAAACAAAACAAAACAAAACAAAAAAAACAAACAAAAGTAAACCGAAATTAAGAAGGACGTTCCATACATCTGAAGAAATGGAGTTTCTGCCTTGGGAAGTGAGAACGATGGTGCCATCCCCCCCCCCCCCCAAAAAAAAATGTAGACAAAAGTAAAATACCTTTTTATAAATTATACTGGAATTGATTGAAAATGAGACCAAGAAAGTTAGGTGCTAGCAAAGCTCGATTATTCTCCCTACCGCCGAATGCCGAATCCTAATTCACATTCGTCCCTAACTTGAATATTACTGCCCCATTTGATCCAGTGCTCCTGTTATATACTTAGAGATTCTTGAAAAAATCCAAAGAAAAATCTAATCTGTTATCTCGCCTTCTGCCCCTTTCCTACTGCTGTAACATAGCATCCCTGTGCCTTTTCTATAAACAATTTAATGCTAATTAATTTGATGAAATTCCCTCTATGGTGCCTCGACTTTATGAATTTAAGCTTAATACTAGATTGGCGGCCAGGTTTCATTAGTTTACAATAGAAATGGTTAAATTTAATCGTAAATTCTATGCTAATAGTTTCTTTTATCCCACTTCACGTTTTGTGGAATTCTTTTCCGTTTTTTTTTATTCTGTTCTATTTCTTGTTTTATTTTCCAAGCTCAACACACACACAATAAAATTAATTCAAACTACGTGTATCTCTAAAAATACAATTGCGCGGGCATTCACCCCTTATCAAACCCTTTGGGGTCTAAAATAAGAACGGCGCACCCAAAAGCACGGACTTAGTTGAAAACATATCACATGGTCAAAAATATGAATTTTGACCAATCAGGGCTCGATAAAAGAAACATATTTTTGATTTCCAGGAGCCTCACCATGAGTATAAAAAGAAAGTAGAAACTTTCTCCACCAGAGAGAGGAACGGGCAGTTCAGAGCACACATAGAAAGAGAATACAGCAGCTCAGACAACAGACCGTATCACGCATCAATGAACATTGTTTCACCCTCCCATCTCGCTCTCCCTTCCTTTCACTTTCACACTCCCAATTCCTTTATTTCTTCCATTCTTCATATTTATACGGACAACTAATGTGCGTTGTGGTACATTGGATATCGGTTCGGAACGAGAAACCGGGGAGCCGAATTCGAATTCCAGTTGAATCCATTGTATTCATATACGCGCAAATACCCTTGAGAAAGGTATTAATCTGTCTCTTCCTTCCAGTTATGGGTTAAATAGCAGGACAAATTGGGTTCTATAGCCTTGGTCGGCAACCAGTCTACCGCAGAAAGCAGTGGCAACCTACTGCGGGATAATCTTCTGCCCAGTCAGTCATGTCTCTTTCGAGACATGATCGCCCAAGCGTGTATCACGTATGGCACTTAAATGACTGACATTTTGTATAAAAAAATTAATTATTTTATTTTTTTTTTTGTTTTTTACGAAAATAAACAAAAATTTATTTCACCTTATTTGTAGTGCATTTTCCTTTTTATTTGTTGTTCGGGGGAATTATACAAACCCCTACAATTCCCAGTCGATTTTTATCTTCAAAAATTTTCTGCTTCTTAATTTTTATACTTTTATTGTTCTCTATCTCTATTCTCTAACCCCTTGCATCTTAGTCGCTTTATTGCCTTATCTTTTCTCAGAAACGCGTTAGTCAGTCTCTCAGACATCGCAGATGATGGTCAACGCACGGAGGTGGGATGTTCCAGGGATTCCAGCCCACTGACCGATAATAATGAACGAGGTATCGAACTGAAATAAAAATCTAATGTTCAATATGAAAGATTCAGTCTCGTGTTATTTATTAATTTCTTTTAATCGATAATCGACGCAGGCATGACTTTATTACAGTTGCATAACAATAACATTTAAGACTGAAACAAGCTCTCCGTATAAAATTTCTATCCATAATTGTTAAACAAAGCACCGAAAATTAAACGAAGTATCGTCGCCTTGTATAAAACCACTGATGTGTTTAAGAAAACATAAACTGACGAGGAAAGGGGAGCGACGAAAGATTAATTTCTACAAACGACGAAAAAGAAACACTCATCAATTTTTAGTATTCTGTTTGAAGGTGAAAATGGCTACAAACTTCGAAAGAAATAAACTCATTTTGTGTAATTGTTTCTTACTGCATTAGATTAATGAAGCCGACGTCAGTGAAGCGGAAGTTAGTGTCTCCCTATGCAATTTCTCTACTTCCGGCTGCTTTCCCAACAACCTGATTAACTTATTTTTCACAAAATTTTAATTGTTAAAAAACTGAATAAATCTATTTCAAACAGGAAATTATAAGCATATGCCAGGAGTTAATGTTAGGATTTAATGAGAGGGAAATTAATTGAAAGAAATAGTTAAGGAAGAAACAATAGAAAATGGTTAGCTAAAAGGAAAACGAGAAAGAAGAAGGGCGATGATTTTGCTTAAACTTATTTTGCTGACATTTTCAGGAGAAAAAAAGTCTTTTAAAAAGGAAGACTTTTATATTTCCGATTAAAACACGAGAAAAATGAAAAATATTTTTTATTTTCGCAATTTATTTTAGGAATCATTCAGCTGACGTTGCGTTACACGTTATCGGTTTTAATTTGACAGATTTACAGTAATAAAAAAAGAAGTGAAAGAAACAGGAATAAGAAAGATAGTCGTGGAGAAAGCGGAAAAGCGATAAAAACGAAGAAATAAAATGAAAAGGATAAATAAAAATAAAAGCAGCTAAACAAAAAAAAAAAAAAAGGTAAAGAAGTCGTGGAGGGAAAAAAGAGATAAGAAAACGGAGAATGAGAGAAAGTAAAATATAATGAAAATGTAAAAGCCGATCTTTAGGTCCTCCAAATCACCCTTAAAAATTAGGGTCATCCTATTCTACAATTCTAAAAAGGAAACATTAAATTCTGATTGATGTTTGTTGGTAGACTAACTTCGGTATCGGTGCTAAAACCAATAACGTACATGAAAAGAATCCTATTATCAAATAAACTGATCATAAAAATAATAAAACTATTTCTACCTCATATCAGTCAGTTAAGTGCCATACGTAATACACGCTTTGGGTGATCATCTCTCTTTCGTGACATGACTAACTGGGCAGAAGATTATCACGCAATAGGTTGACATTGCTTTCTGCGGTAGACTGGTTGCCAGCCAAGGCTATAGAACCCAATCTGAACTGTTATTTGACTCATAGCTAGAGGAGGAAGAGATGTTTTATATTATTAAGTAGTAATATTTAGGGGATCAGTTTATTACTTCATAACAATAGAAAACTAATCTCCCAATTTATGACCAGTAGAAGCTTTAATCATGAGTCCAACTATTATATTCAGTCAGTAAGTTAAGTGCCATACGTGATACACGTTTTGCCCGATCATGTCTCTGGGCAGATGATTATCCCGCAGTAGGATGTCATTGCTTTATGAGGTAGACTGGATGCCGACCAACGCTATAGAACCCAATCTGTCCTATTATTTAACCCAGAACTAGAGGGAAGAGAAGGATTAATACCTTTCTCAAGGGTAATTGTGCGTAAGTGAATGCAAGTAATTCAACTAGAATTCGAACTCGGCACCGATATCCACTGCACCACAACGCACATCCTGCACCACAACCCACTATATATATATATATATATATATATATATATATATATATATATATTGCCTGTCCGAAGAATAATTCCACATCAATAAAATCAACTAGCGTCTAAGCAAGCTCAGCTAAGAAACTGTTAATATCGGGTTATGATTGCGGTCACAGCAAAGTAATGTGGTATTACCGTACATCATGATTCTCTTCCTTCGAGCAGAGAGGAACCTGGTCGAGGCTCCGCCGAAGGGTAGAGTCTTGTCGGGGAAAAATTAGACTAATATTTTTGCCCGATCTATATGGCTCGGATCACCCACATCAAAAAGGCCTTGTACCATATTTTGCCTCAAGTGGGGAGGCAGCTAAAGTGAATTATCGTACATCATCGTACTGTTATTAGGGGTCATTTTTTGATTTTCGATGAAGTATGCGTAAATGTTCGTTGGTACACCAGGCAGTTTGTTACAGCTTCGATAAAAGAAGAAGAAGAAGAAGAAGAAGAAGAAGAAGAAGAAGAAGAAGAAGAAGAAGAACCCAACACCGTAAACCTCAGCCAGACAACACTTTCTCGTACTTAGACCATTTGTGTCTATTTTCGCGCTTTTGAGTAAGGTCTGTTGCGAGATAAAGGCGTGCTGGAGGCAGATCGTTTACTCTAACCCTTCCTTGCGCAACAATATCACTACCAAGATTTCCATCACTGATTACTTTGTTAACTTCAATATTCTGATTTGACTTAACCTGGTCAAGTCTACGGCTAACTGTTATCTTCCTCACATATCTGCATAAAAAATGCGCCTCTTACTTTATAACCCTTTACCTGGAGTAACTCCCAAGAGAATACTTCCCCGATTGCTACAAATTTAACTTGCTCATATCTACAACTCACGGTTTTAGCGTTCACTCTTCTAGGTTGACTAAAAAATTCAACATTGCTTAATTTTAGCGATCGTACAGGAAGGGAGTGAAAAGGAATAAAAAAAATGAAACTGAGAACGCAATCCTAAATAAGAAAGAAGGGAAAGACCAGTTGAAAAGGCCAAGGAGGAGTGTGAACAGGACGATAGGAAGAAATTAAATATGTTTTTACTCTTTTAAGTGAAATTGGTAAATACTGCCACCCGAAATTGGCATTTTGCTTTTTTTTCGCTCGTGGTAGATTGTGACTTTTCGCGTGGGGCAAACGTGGATTTTTAAAGGATTTTCAGACAATATGTTTATCTTAGATCGATACATCCACGCAGGATGTGGTATAGAGAATATCGGCTCGGAATGAGAAATTCCAGTTGAATTCGTTACATTCATTTACACGCAAATACCCTTGGAAAAGGAATTAATCCATATCTTCTTCCTCCAGCTATGGGTTAAATAGGAGGGCGGATTAGGTTCTATAACCTTTGTTGTCAAGCCGAAAACAATGGTAACCTACTACAAGAAAATCTTCTGCCCAGTCAACATTTAACTGACATCCACGCAAATAACCTGGATCGTGGGTGGAGGGCATAAGTGTTAGTTATATATGTATTATGGTGCCCTATCTACATTGGAATGAACTCTTCCTCCTATATAAATACTAACCTAAAGGAGATAGTCGAGACGCAGTGTAACATGGCACTTCGGACGGACACTTCTATCTGTTGACTAATAACACTCTTATTTTGTATAAATATTCTGTTATTCCAAACATTGGTTTCAACCCAAATTCTTCTTTTCCTGTCTTTCTTCCTGGCCCTAACAGGCCACAACAATATGTAAGGACCCCATGCTTTTCTAAGATTTGGTAGAATTCTACTGAATGCAACATTTTTGGGATTTCAGCTTTAATATCAGTTAACATGTTAATAGCTGAGAAGATTTCATTCAGTGAGCAAACATTTATTTCATTGCCATATCAGTATAAGCCGTCTTCAATAAGATTTATCCTTTTAATAGAAAATTTAATTTTACATTTACCTTTCAGAATAAATCTAAAATTAAATTCGTTTTTAAGTTATGGCTTTCTGAAATATTTGTTTGAGTTTTTCGCCATTTATTTTTGAGATTGTTTTTAAAAACGATATCATCGCTGATGAAGGAAAAACTTGAAGCAACTGAAATATGGTTTTACAGAAGGATGCTGCGAATATCATGGATCGATCATGTGAGCAATGATGAGGTTTTGGAAAGGATGGAAATGAAAAGGAAATTAATACTGAGCATCAGAAAGAGACAGCTAAAGTTCCTGGGACATGCAATGAGGAAAGAGGGTTTGGAGAACCTGATTATAACGAGCCAGATAGAGGGAAGGAGAGACTGGGAAAAAAAGCGAGTTACGTACTTGACTGGACTGAGCAGGTGGATGGCAGAACCGGGGTTGCGTGGTGTAACAAGGGAAAGCGTGCTAAGAGCCACCAGCGATAGGGAGAGGTAGAAGGCCATGATCGCCCGTAATAACCACGGTGGGGACTTAACCGACCGTCGAGAGATGTTCGGGTGGACCATCGAGAGACCCGTTGCTAGGCGTGAAAGCCAGTGCGATCGACCAGTGAGTTATCCAGAGTTACTAAAGCGGAGCCCTTTGACACCGCCGCCGAAGCCACCACCGCGCTGACGGACGACGACGGGAGGACAGAATGACGGACTGACGCGCATCGGTCTCAGTCTAATATGTAGCGCCACGACTCGTAACGGCCGACGCGGGTGCCCATGCGCGTGACAGCTCGAAGGCGACATCAGTGCACCGGCCGATCGCGGCATATGAAACATAGAAGAAGAAGAATGGTGACTCGGAAATTCTGTTTTTTCTCTGTGTGTTTTGCCGATGGATGTGCGTTGTGGTGCAGTGGATATGGGCTCGGAATGAGAAATCGAGGAGCCGAGTTCGAATTCCTGGCATTACGCGCAAATACCCTTGGGAAAGGTATTAATCCGTCTCTTCCCTCTAGTTATGGGTTAAATAACAGGACAGATTGGGTTTTATAGCCTTGGCTGGCAACCAGTCTACCGTAGAAAGCAATGGCAACCTACTGAAAGATGTCACTTTCGAGATCTGATCGCCTAAGCGTGTATCACGTATGGCACTTAACTGACTGTTTTGCTAAATGACTAGGACTGAATTTCTTTTCTTTTTTTTTTTGTTAATTGTTGTAATAAATTAAGAGGTGCACTTATACTTAATACATTAAGTATAAGAGCTCCTCTGAGAGTATATAAAACTGAAGAAAGCAGAGAAAAGGACATCAGCGTGGATGAAATAGAAAGGAATGAGAGAGAGAGAGAGAGAGAGAGAGAGAGAGAGAGAGAGGTGCAAAAGGAGGAGTAAGAAGAGGATAGGGAGAAACGAAGAACCGGATGTAGAAGAGGAGAAGAAGAAGAAGAGGAAGTTAAAGTTGAAGAGAAGAAGGAAAAGAAATAGAAGAAGAAAAGGACGTGGAAGAAGAAGGAGATGAGAAGAAGAGGAAAAAGAAGCAAAAGATGATGAAGTAGAGGAGGAGTAGGAGGAGAAGAGGAAGAAAAATAAGAAGAAGAATGTCGAAGAGAAGAAAAACAGAAATAAAAAGTATTAGGTTGCTGCAAAAATAATGGTCGCTCGAAATGTTGTATTTTTAAAAGCTTTTTAATTATGGTATTCACGGTATATAGTAGGTAAATTTTGGTATATATAATAATTAATGTGTTCTTTGATAATCTTTAACTTGTTTTCAGATAGAAATAACCTTGAAGCATAGAAGCTCTTAATTATGAACATGAAAAAAACATGATCTTCGTTTACTTTTCTTCTTCTGCTTCTATGTGCCCTGCCTCTTCAGGACGTAGGCGATCATGGCTTTCCACGTTTCCCTGTCCCTGGTGGCTCTGAGCACGCCTTCTCCTGTTACACCGTGCAAACTTCGTTCTGTCATCCACCTGATTAGGTCCTTCAAATATGTTATCCGTTGCTTTCCTCTGTCTCTTTTCCCATCTATCTGGCCTGTTAGTATCAGATTTTCCAAGCCCTCCTTCCTCACTGCATGTCTCAGGAACTTCAGTTATCTCTTCCTGATGCTCAGTATTAATTTCCTTTTTGTTTCCATCATTTCCAAGACCTCATCATTGTTCACATGCTCGATCCATGATATTCGCAGCATCCTTCTGTAGAGCCACATTTCATTTTACTTTATCTTTGATGAATTCAAACTTAGGCACAGTTCCTCCCAAACTTCTGCCGATATCAACAGGGCATGGGGATATAGGTTCAGAGGTAATCGAACAGTACAAAGGTGGTTCTAAAAATTCCGTACTGGTAATGAGAGCCTTAACGATGAAGAAGGTAGAGGATGGTTGTTGCAAGTAGATGTTGAGTAAAATCCACGTCCAATTGTCAGAGAAATGTCTCAGACACTTGATGTCAGCAATGCATCTGTCTCACGCCATTTGCAGAGTACCGACAAGGTGAAAAAGCTCGATAAATGTGTTCCTCATGATCTGAAAGAAACTCAAAAACTGAGACGTTTTGAACTGTGCTCGGTTCTCTTTCTGCGTAACACCAACGATCTTTCCTTGTTATAAAAAAATGGATCCTTTATGAAAACCATAAACAATCAGCTCAATGACTTGATCCTGATGAGTTCCCCAAACATTATCCAAAGCAAAAGTTGCATCAGCAAAAGATTATGGTGACTGTCTGGCGTCTGCAATTGGTGTTATACACCAGGGGTTTTCAAACTTTTTTACTTACGGACCCCTTTATATTTCAAGTCTTAATCTAGGGACCCACTATAAACGTAAAAGTAAATTTGAAGATCAAGCTCTTGGCTGTGTAAAATAGTTTTTTGTATAAATAACGTTGACATGTAATGGACGATAGTGCAAGCTTTTGTCATTTGATAACATTAACAAGTAAAAATAAATATCCAGACATTGAAAATTTATACTTTGAATTTCACGTGATGAGTTAATCCACGGACCCCCTATCTTATCCTTGCGGACCCCCTGTTGTCCGCGGACCACAGTTTGAAAAAGCCTGTTATACACTACAACTTTTTAGAAGCCAATCAGAGCATTAATGCAGAGCTTTACTACAATGGACTTGCTCAAATGCATGCACGCCTGCAAAAAAATGAGAACTGCATTAGTGAATCGGCGAGGTCCTATCCGGTTCCACGATAATACACGGCGACATGTTGACAAATGGATCTCGATATAAGTTATTCGCTTGAAGAGAAGCAACTTTGGACTCGAAACACCGTGTAGAGACACAAAAATAATTATTGACACTTAATGTATTATACAAAAGATAAATCATTATTATAACAATAACAATAAATCGACACTTTAAACAAAACGTTCACGATTTCAATAAATGTTCATATATATATATGTATATATATATATATATATATATATATATATATATATATATATATGAACATTTATATATGAACAATTTAAATGTTCATATAAATATTCATAAATATTATATATATATATATATATATATATATATATATATATATATATATTTTTCCGGGTCAGCTCATTAGGCTCAGGTCATTATATTTATTACAGTTTATTAAACTTTACTAACAGTTATGAAAGCTCTTGCCGCATGCTTGCTCTTTAATAGTGTCTTATTACATAATCTTTTTGCAATAATTATGCCGTCCATTAGTGAAGAATAAATATATATATATATATATATATATATATATATATATATATATATATATATATTCTTCACTAATGGACGGCATAATTTTTTTCCCTCCCTTCCTTCTTTTATCTCTCTTACCACCTTTTTTCCGTGTTGCTTAAACTTACGTCGATTTAACACGGCTGTCCGTTAATTTTTTGTTACATTCTCCCTTTTTTTTTTTTTGCGAACCCAGACGATGTCAATTTTTTCTTTTCTTATTTATTTGATTTTATTCTATCTTTTTCTTTTTCTTTTTCGTTTTCTTTTTCTTTTTCTTTTTCTTTCTTTTTATTTTTATTTTATTTTATTATTTATTTTTTAATTTCTTTGAAATCTATTTAAAAAGGAACAGTAGACTAATTTTTCTCCAGTTTCTGAACGGATTTTTATGTTGCTGAGGTGATGTGTCGTCCCCCGTGGGAATCTTCATATCGAAATGGCCATTCAACATCTTTGAATTAATCCTTTTTTAATATATATATATATATATATATATATATATATATATATATATATATATACACAAACTTATTTCTAAATGGAACTTTGTCTGTTTGGGTGTGTGTGTCCGTTACCTATAGACTCCGAAACGGTTGAACCAATTTTCTTAAAAATTTACACAGTTGTACTATAAGCGTCTGCGAGTGTTCTTAGCTAGGTTTTGTTTCGAGGTAGCTCCGATAAATATCGGAAATCGATAATCGAAAAAATCGGGTTATAGAAGGAGTGGTCCGATTTTAATCAAATTTGATACACTCATAGACAAAGATATAAGAAACGATATTCAGAAGTTTCAAGCTTGCAGTTCTTACAATAGTGCAGAAAATCGATAATATATATAAAAGGCAAGTTGTTTGCGCGTGCGTCTGTTTATCTGCCTTAATGTCTGTAATTTTTTAGCCCTTTTATTTTACTTTTTGCTTCAGGTTTGGCTCTAAGTAGGTATAATTGTAGTTCTTAATCTCAGCCATGACACCATTTACTCAGAGGACTTATTTAGCCTTCAAAATTCAGTTTACAACTAAAAAAATCTATTTGATATCGATACCAGGAAATCAAAATTTGATTTACATTCCATTCATTTTTCTTTCAGTCTACGGTTTCGCTTTAACTGGAAATAACTATTTGTTTTTAGTCTTTCGTGCCAACGTCCATAGAGTCTGAGCTCCAGAACCATGGATTAGTTTTAAAGCTTTCATTACACCCGAGCAACGCCGGGCAATACTGCTAGTATATATATATATAAAGGAACATTCAACATATCATTTATATTGGTTATAGATAATAATAAATTTCTATTAGTTCATTTCATTAGACCACACTATATTTGTTCCATTCTATATTAATATAGTGTAGTCTGCTAAATGGGCTAATTAATTCATAGAAATTAATTATAATTTGAGTTTTTCTTTACAAATATCATATTGCTCTGGATAACATCCACTTAGCTCTCTATATTGATATAAAAATTAATATTTTATAATAAGTAGATCTTGTTAGATTATCCTCGCCGTTCACGGACTTAACATCTATACCTATATATATATATATATATATATATATATATATATATATAGTTGTTACAATGATTTATATGAGCATAATATCACTACACAAAAGATTTCAATTTTCTGAGTCGAACTGCTCCTATCAAACGAAGAAGACCACTTCGGCTCCGAAACATGAAAGTTATTTGTGTAGTGATATTATGCTTCTATAAACCATTGTAATAACAAAATTACAATATTAAGCTCTACTCTGTATCGGGCACTCTTCATAAAAGTAAATGCTTGAACTGTGGATTTTTAATCTACGTGTTCTGTCACTTTCTTACAATATATATATATATATATATACATAAGTGAATAAACATAAGTGTAATTGTAGAACTAAAAAGGACTGCCCGATTAGAGGTAATTGCAATCAGACAAGCGTAGTTTATAAAGTTAAAGTTTATGTTAACGAAAGTGACAAAAGCCCCAAGACATACATAGGATCAACACATGATAATTTTAAAAGTAGGTTTTATAACCATAAAACTTCTTTTAAAAACGAGAAATATAAGCATAGCACAGCATTATCTACCTATGTATGGGAAATAAAAGCCAAAATTAAAAAGGATCCCATTCTGAAATGGGAAATAATAAAAAAGTGCCCTAACGATAATAAAAACAATAAATTTTGTAGGGTATGTGACGAGGAGAAGCTAGCAATAGCTAAATTTGAACCTGCCAACAAACTTATTAACACTAGAACAGAAATATTAAATAAGTGTAGAATGCACAAAATAAAGTTTCTTGCTTAGTGTATCGGACCTTAATGTGAACACCCCCCCCCAAACTTTTTTTTTTTCCTCTAACAACCCCTTCCCCAAAGGGGTTAGTCTTTAATAGGTGTCTATTTATTTGATTAGTCCTTGGTCTGCCTTTGCCCTGACGAGCCGTTGTGCGAAACCGCGGTAGGTCTTGGTGATCTTGCGATTTTTTTCGTGTGTCGGTTTTTTTCGTGTATATACATATATATATATATAATCATATCGCCCTAAACAAGGCATTTTATTGCCACAGTTTTGCAGGGGGTTACATAAGAGGAAAGTTATGAAAAAAAGTGACAAGTTATAGGGGGTGTCAGGAAGTGGGTAAGAGAAGGATGAGAATACTGATGAGAGTGAAGTGGACGGAGAAAGGAGCATAAGAGAGAGGATGCAGGTTAGTGAGATAGGAGATGACTATTATCCACTTTCTTATAACAAAAACCATCGTACATATATATATATATATATATATATATATATATATATACTATCAGTATAGTCCGGCCTTGCTCGGGTGTCATGAAAGCTTTAAAACTAATCCATGGTCCTGGCGCTCAGACTGAGCCTAAAGAATATTTGTGTGAATTTTGGTGAGAATCGGATAAAAATTGTTGATTTGTATAAAGGACATACAGACAGATAAACAAACACACACGCACATCTTGCCTTTTATATATATTATCGATTTTCTGCACTATTGTAAGAACTGCAACCTTGAAACTTCTAAATATCGTTTCTTATGTCTTCGTCTATGAGTGTATCAAATTTGATTAAAATCGGACCACACCTTCTATCACCTGATTTTTTCGATTATCGATTTCCGATATTTATCAGGGGTACTTTAACACAAAACCTAGCTAAGAACACTCGCAGACGCTTATAGTACAACTGTGTAAATTTTCAAGAAAATCGGTTCAGCCGTTTCGGAGTCTATAGGTAACGGATATACACACACACAGACACACACACAGACAAAGTTCCATTTATAAATAAGTTTATATATATATATATATATAGTCAAGTGTTTGGATTATTTTTGTCATATGTCTTTGTGTAAGATACTCAATTGTAGGTACATCAATATATATGTTGCCGTCGTTCTCGTTGTCATTTTATTTGGCAGGGAATGAAGAAGAAGAAGAAGAAGAGGAAAGCATTTGAAAATGAAAATAGATAGAAAATAATAATAATAATAATAATAATAATAATAATTAGAAGAAGAAGAAGAAGAAGACGAAAAAACGGTTTCTGAAAATAAAAAGACTAATAAGAAAACGATGAAGATGAGGATGCTGGGAATGCAAAACAGAAGAGGAACGACGGTGCTCTCTTGGGAATCAAAGGTGGATGAGCGATATTGCCAGAATATCGAAGATCGATATTTCATTAGTCTGCTAATCTCACAACAAATTCTGAACATGTAGCCAGAAGTAGCGGCCAAAAAAAAAAAAAAAAAAAAAAGAGGAAAAATGGACGGGTAAAGTCATTAACTGAGCAGCTGCGATGTCAGCGGCATCGATCGACAGCGTTTTACTGCAAGCTGTGTTGGAAACTGTCGAACGGTCGTAATCTAAATGCAAAGTGACGACGATGAACGTTAATTAACAGTTTATCCTAACCTCCCGCCGCCCGCAATGATCTTAGGGAGATTAAATTTTCCGTTTACACACAGCCATCCATATATGGCATACACTTCAATGTGGAGACCGGCACTAATTAATGTTTCTGCGATTCAGAAGTAAAAATGGTGAGAACGGGGAACCATTGGAATACTAAGATGTAATCAGTTTCCTGTTTTTGAAAGGAAATACACCGCTAATAATTCTGGAGGTGATTACAATAGTCAATGGAGATGATTTGTGGGGTTACGTTATTGAGTGGTTAGAACGTAAGCGAGTGATTCGAATGTTAGCAAGTGCTCAGAACGTTAGCGAATGCTGAGAAAATTAACAAGCGGTTATAACATTAACAAGCGGTTATAACATTAATAAGCGGTTATAACATTAACAAGCGGTTATAACATTAGTGAGTGCTCAGGATTTTAGCGAGTAATTTGAACATGGGCTGTGCGTTGTGTTGCAGTTGAGATCGGCTTGGAAGGAGAAATCGGGGAGCCGAGTTCGAATTGAATTCGTTGCATTCGCTTAAGCGCAAATACCCTTAGGAAAAGTATTAATCCGTCTCTTCCATCCAGTTATGGGTTAAACAACAGGACAGATTTGGATTCTAAACTTTGGCTGGCAACCAGTCTACTGTAGAAAGCAATGGCAACCTACTGGGGGATAATCTTCTGCCCAGTCAGACATGTCTCTTTCAGGACATGATCGCCCAAAGCGTGTATCACGTATGGCACTTAACTGACTGACTGAATATAATAGCTGGAAACATGATTAAGGCTTCTACTGGGCATAAAGTGGGGGATCGATTTCCTATTGTTTTGAAGTAATAAACTGATCCCCCACTAATTACTACATAATAATATAGTACATCACTTCGCCCATCTAGTTATGAGTCCAACAATAGGACACATTATGTTCTATAGCCTTAGTCGTCAACCAATCTACCGCAGAAAAGCAATGGCAACCTACTGCGGGATAATCTTCTGCCCAGTCAGACATGTCTCTTTTGAGACATGATCGCCTAAAGCGTGTCTCAAGTATGGCACTTATCTGACTGAATTTGAACGTTAGGGAGTGGTTAGAACGTTACAAATCGGTTAAAACGTCAACGAGTGGTTAGAGTTTTACCAAGTTATTCAAACGTGAACAATTGGTTAAAACGTTCGCGAGTCGTTAGATCTTCAGCCAGTGACTAGAACTTAAGCCTTAGTTAATTGTTAAAACATTAGCCAGTGCATAGAACTTTAGTGAGTGATTGAATCATAAGCGAGTGGGTAAAACATTAGCCAGTGCTTAGAACTTTAGTGAGTGATTGAATCATAAGTGAGTGGGTAAAACATTAGCCAGTGCTTAGAACTTTAGTGAGTGATTGTATCATAAGTGAGTGGGTAAAACATTAGCCAGTGCTTAGAACTTTAGTGAGTGATTGAATCATAAGTGAGTGGGTAAAACATTAGCCAGTGCTTAAGAACTTTAGTGAGTGATTGTATCATAAGTGAGTGGGTAAAACATTAGCCAGTGCTTAGAACTTTAGTGAGTGATTGAATCATAAGTGAGTGGGTAAAACATTAGCCAGTGCTTAGAACTTTAGTGAGTGATTGTATCATAAGTGAGTGGGTAAAACATTAGCCAGTGCTTAGAACTTTAGTGAGTGATTGAATCATAAGTGAATGGGTAAAACATTAGCCAGTGCTTAGAACTTTAGTGAGTGATTGAATCATAAGTGAGTAGGTAAAACATTAGCCAGTGCTTAGAACTTTAGTGAGTGATTGTATCATAAGTGAGTGGGTAAAACAGTAGCCAGTGCTTAGAACTTTAGTGAGTGATTGAATCATAAGTGAGTGGGTAAAACGTGTAGTGCTTAGAACTTTAGTGAGTGATTGTATCATAAGTGCGTGGGTAAAACATTAGCCAGTGCTTAGAACTTTAGTGAGTGATTGAATCATAAGTGAGTGGGTAAAACATTAGCCAGTGCTTAGAACTTTAGTGAGTGATTGAATCATAAGTGAGTGGGTAAAACATTAGCCAGTGCTTAGAACTTTAGTGAGTGATTGAATCATAAGTGAGTGAGTAAAACATTAGCCAGTGCTTAGAACTTTAGTGAGTGATTGTATCATAAGTGAGTCGTCAAAACATTAGCCAGTGCTTAGAACTTTAGTGAGTGATTGAATCATTAGTGGGTAAAACATTAGCCAGTGCTTAGAACTTTAGTGAGTGATTGAATCATAAGTGAATGGGTAAAACATTAGCCAGTGCTTAGAACTTTAGTGAGTGATTGTATCATAAGTGAGTGGGTAAAACATTAGCCAGTGCTTAGATCTTTAGTGAGTGATTGAATCATAAGTGAGTGGGTAAAACATTAGCCAGTGCTTAGAACTTTAGTGAGTGATTGAATCATAAGTGAGTGGGTAAAACATTAGCCAGTGCTTAGAACTTTAGTGAGTGATTGAATCATAAGTGAGTGCGTAAAACATTAGCCAGTGCTTAGAACTTTAGTGAGTGATTGAATCATAAGTGAGTGGGTAAAACATTAGCCAGTGCTTAGAACTTAGTGAGTGATTGAATCATAAGTGAGTGGGTAAAACATTAGCCAGTGCTTAGAACTTTAGTGAGTGATTGTATCATAAGTGAGTGGGTAAAACATTAGCCAGTGCTTAGAACTTTAGTGAGTGATTGAATCATAAGTGAGTGGGTAAAACATTAGCCAGTGCTTAGAACTTTAGTGAGTGATTGAATCATAAGTGAGTGGGTAAAACATTAGCCAGTGCTTAGAACTTTAGTGAGTGATTGTATCATAAGTGAGTGGGTAAAACATTAGCCAGTGCTTAGAACTTTAGTGAGTGATTGAATCATAAGTGAGTGGGTAAACATTAGCCAGTGCTTAGAACTTTAGTGAGTGATTGAATCATAAGTGAGTGAGTAAAACATTAGCCAGTGCTTAGAACTTTAGTGAGTGATTGTATCATAAGTGAGTGGGTAAAACATTAGCCAATTGCTTAGAACTTCAGTGAGTGATTGAATCATAAGTGAGTGGGTAAAACATTAGCCAGTGCTTAGAACTTTAGTGAGTGATTGTATCATAAGTGAGTGGGTAAAACATTAGCCAGTGCTTAGAACTTTAGTGAGTGATTGAACCATAAGTGAGAGGGTAAAACATTAGCCAGTGCTTAGAACTTTAGTGAGTGATTGAATCATAAGTGAATGGGTAAAACATTAGCCGGTGCTTAGAACTTTAGTGAGTGATTGTATCATAAGTGAGTGGGTAAAACATTAGCCAGTGCTTAGAACTTTAGTGAGTGATTGAATCATAAGTGAGTGGGTAAAACATTAGTCAGTGCTTAGAACTTTAGTGAGTGATTGAATCATAAGTGAGTGGGTAAAACATTAGCCAGTGCTTAGAACTTTATTGAGTGGTTGAATTATTTAGCGAGTGCTTAGAAAGTTAGCGAGTGCTTCGAACGGGGTATAACATTAGTGCTTGGTATTTTAACGAGTGATTTGAACGTTAGCGAGTGTTAGCAATTCATAAGAACGTTAGCAAGTGGCCAGAGCTTTAGCGAGTTGGTTAGATCGTTAGTGGGTATTTAGAACTTTAGTGACTTGTTAGAAAATTAGTGAGTGCTTAGAACTTTAGCAAGTGATTGGAACGTTAGAAAATGGTTAGAACATTAATATGTGGTTAGAATATTATTGAATTATTAAAGCGCTAGCAGTATAGCCCGGCGTTGCTCGGGTATAATGAAAGCTTTAAAACTAATCTATGGTCCCGAAGATCATACTCTTTGGACGTTGGCACGAAAGACTTAAAAGCAATAGTTGTTTCCAGTTAAAGCAAAACCGTAGACTGAAAGAAATATGAATGGATGTAAGCCAAAATTTGATTTTCTGGCATCGATATCAAATAAGTTTTCTTCGTAAACTGAATTTTGAAGGTTAAATAAGTCCTCTGAGTAAATGGTATCATAGCTGAGACTAAGAACTACAATTATACCTACTTAGAGCCAAACCCGAATCAAAAACTAAAATAAAAGGGCTGAAAAAAATTCAGACATACAAGCAGATAAACAGACACACACACAAACATCTTGCCTTATATATATATATATCATCGATTTTCTGCACTACTGTAAGAACTGCAACCTTGAAACTTCAGAATATCGTTTCTTATGTCTTTGTCTATGAGTGTATCAAATTTGATTAAAATCGGACCACTCCTTCTATAACTCGATTATCGATTTTTGATATTTATCGAGGGTACCTCGACACAAAACTTAGCTAAGAACACTCGCAGACGCTTATAGTACAACTGTGTAAATTTTCAAGAAAATCGGTTCAGCCGTTTCGGAGTTTATATGTAACGGACACACACACACATACACACAGAGACAAAGTTCCATTTATAAATAAGTTTAGATTAGCTAGTGATTCAAACGTTAGCCAATGCTTAGAACGGTAACGAGTGGTTAGTTACTTCTACCAGCCATGATGAGGGTTTAAAATGTTAGCAAATGATTAGAACGTTAGTGGTTTGAACCTTAGTGAAACATTAAAACTTTACCGATTGATTGGAAGGTTAGTGAGTGGTGAGAACGTTAGTGACTGTTTAGAAGTTTAGCGAGTTGTTTGAAATTTACTGAGTGGTTTGAACGTTATTAAATGGTTCAAACTCCAAAAGAAATTGCTTTCTTGTCTATCTATTGCTTGTAGAAGAAGAAGATTAAGTAGAAGAAGAAAAAGAAAATTAGAGGAGGAGAAGCAGGAGAAGAGAAAGAAGAAGACAAAAATGTAGAAGAGTAGAATAAAAAGTACAAAAAGAAGTACTACTAGTAGTAGTAGTAGTAGTAGAAGAAGAAGAAGAAGAAGAAGAAGAAGAAGAAGAAGAAATGTTGTGGATTCCGAGTGAGAAACCACACAAAATAATAAATAACAAAAACATATATGGAGATAGAAAATGTAAGTTATATTGAACAAGAGATACCAGCTGGAATACGGGTTAGTCAATTCAGGAATATTATTAGTAGAAATAATTATATACTGTCTTGAATTGAAATGTCTGGGCAATGAGTCTATATCCAACAACTCCAACTAACTCTGCACCAACAAACTGAACAACTAAGCAACTACTTTACCACTCTACAGCTACTTTTCCAACTACTCAACTACAGTATTAAGTCGGCCTTCCCACTTAAGGCAACATGTGACACAAGGCCATTTTTATGTTGGTCTTCCGGGCCATATTTCCCGGTCAAAAATATCTGTCTATCATTACCCAGTCGTGATTCTACTCTTCGGCAGAGCCACGACTGGGTTAGTGCTCTCCGCCCGAAGACAGAAAGCGCCCTCTGCCCGAAGGTAGAGAGCTGACATTGACAATGGCAGTTGTAACTGCTTCAACTACAATATTTAGTTGGCCCTCCCACTTAAGGCAACATGTAACACAAGGTCAGTTATATGTGAGTCTTCCGGGCCATATAGCCCGACCAAAAATATGTCTATTGTTTCCCAGTCGTGACTCTACCCTTCGGCGGAGCCACAACTGGGTCAGCGCTCTATGCCTTCGGGCAGAGAGCGCTCTCCACCAGAAGGCAGAGAGCTGACAGTGTCAATAGTAGCTTTTTACAACTACATTATTTAGCTGTCCCTCCCAGTAAGGGCAACATGTGACACATGGTCAATTTATAAGTGGGATTTCCGGACTATATGGCCCGGCCAAAAAATGTCTGTCTATTTTTGCCCAGTCGTGCTTCTACCCTTCGGCGGAACCACGACTGGGTTATTGCTCTCTGCTCGGAAGCAGAGAGCGCCCTCTACCCGAAGGCAGAGTGCTGACAGTGTCATAGTCGCAAAACCAGCAGGTTTTTTGCAACTATATTCACTAGCCTCCCCACAAAAGGCCGGATGTGACACATGGTCATTTTAAAGTGGGAGTTCCCGGCCATATAGCCGGGCCAAAAATATGTCAGTCTATTTTTACCGAGTCGTGGTTCTGCCCTCCGGCGGAACCACGACTGGGTTTGTGCTCTCTGCTCGGAAGCAGAGAGCGCCCTCTACCGAAGGCAGAGTGCTGACAGTGTCATAGTCGCAAAACCAGCAGGTTTTTTGCAACTACTCCATTCTCTGTATAGGCAGGATTATATGTACACATCAGGCGAGTCTATTCTTATGTGTAAAAAGGGTTGATCCCCAACAAGAAGAAAAAGGAGGAGGAGAAACTTTATGGTATCTCAGTAATATTCCTTAAGAAATATTATCCTGAATTGGCTCCTGCTCTCTTCAAACTCTAAAATAAATGGCTTGCTTCTTTATTTATTGCTCGTAGAAGAAATAGAGAAAGTAGAAGAAGAAAAGGAAAAGTAGAGGAGGAGGAGAAGAGGAAGAAGAAGAGAAAAAATACAAGAAATGAATAAGAAGTTGAAAAAGAAGTAGTCGTAGTAGTAGCTGAAGAAAAAGAAAAAGAGGAGGAGAAACTTTATGGTATTCTAGGAATATTCCTTCAGAAATATTCTCCTGAACAGACTCCTGTTGTCTTTAAATCCTACATTAAGTGTTTTGCTGCTGTTTACATTCCTGTTTGTTGGACATTATCTTCTGTAGTTCCAGTCTTTAAGAACTCAAAGAAACCATCTGATCTAACAACCTTCTACCACTTTTTGTCAAAATACCACAGACTCAATTAGAATTACTTTAATATCTCACCCAACAGGGTCTTCTTTGAGATAAACAATACGGTTTTACCCTTTTTTTTTTAGGTCAACTACTGATATAGTAACAGTTATTAGTAAAAGAGTCTATCAAGCTATAGATAAGAAAGATGAAACTTGGGTTGTTGCTTTGGATATCTCTAAGTCATTTGAAAGTGTCTGTCTTGGCTCTTTACAATTTAAAATGTGATGCTATTTCTGAAAGAATTCATGATCAGGAAACGAAAGTTGTCTACAACGGCCACTCTTCTACATCATTTTGCATTACTTCGAATGTCGCCCATGGATCCATTCTTGAATCTAGGTTGTTTCTAATTTTACTCAATGGTCTTATTGATCAGTTCTCAACTCAGAATCTAGGCTACTTGCACAAGTATTTATTTCTATATTAATAGTAAGTTGGCACGGTTCGATAAAGTAAAATTTGTTCGTTGTTTTAAAAATGGCATGCAATTTGTTTTTTCCTTGTATATAAAATACTTGCCAATATAACGCCTCTAAAACGAGTTTTCTCTTTTAATTGTCAGAGGGACACTTATCAGCTTTCCATTGTCATGACTGACGCGACCCCCCCCCCCCCCCCGCAAAAAAAAAAAAATACTGCCTGTGCGTTCTCGGGTTAACGTTTTTCTCTGACATTTGGTGGATTATAGTGAATCATTTGCAAGATCTTCAGTTAGAACATTTGGTACACTGTGGCGTTCGAGATAACTTTTCGAGACAGAGTCTGTCATGTACGCCTACCATTCAACAATAACGCACGCGCACATATGCGCCTATGGCTGAAAGGGTAGCGACTCCGACTCCGACTAACACCAAATCGGTCGAGTTTCGATTCCGGCGAGAAGCAAGTGGACGTTCACAGCCACACTGATGAGCTATGTAGCAAAACAGGCTTGTATATAGATGACTAAGGAACGAACAAAAAAAAAAAAAATTTTACAATGTCCAAAACATTAATTTAAAACAGTGCTCGATATATAATATATAGAGCTGGGAATATTTATTATAAATTATATTTTAGAACATGTAAAAAAGTTTTATATATCCACTACAAATCGTACATTTGTTTCGATGAGACATTATAGTCTCAATGTCGAAACAAATATACGATTTGTCGTGGATTTATAAAAAAATTGTACATGTTCTAAAATATAAATTATAATATATATATATATATTTATATATATAATTCTTTATTATCGATTTTCGATATATAATGACCCCAACGCCTTATATATATATATATATATATATATATATATATATATATATATATGGGGACATTATATATTAAATCTAAGAACCCGTCTCTCTGTAAGCAGAGAGTGTTTACTTCGACTCCACATCATTGCCTTCTAGTGCCTGTTCCTCCCCATTTGTTCCCTGTTCATCTTTAATATTTTAAAGTAATGATGAATTAAAAGTCCCAGTTGATGATGAAAAAAGGGATTGAAACCGGTCAGTTGTTTTTGTTAATTATTTGTTATTCTTTCATCTCATAATTGCCAGTGAGTATGAAATTTACATTGTTTCTTGCTATGATAAAAAAAAATTTGTACTTCGAAGAATATATATATATAAATTAAATTAAATTTTTTCAAAGATGTTGAATGCACATTTCGACATGGTATCCCCGAAGGGGATAACACATCACCTCAGTAACAAATGCTATTCCGAAACTGAAGATAATTTGAAGTAAATTACGTCTATTTTCTCTTTTCGACTCATAGATAGAATTGTAAAAAAAAATAAAAAAATAAAAAAAGGGGAAATTTTGGTATCGTCTGGGTTCGCAAAAAGCGGAAGAGGACAGTAAAGTAAACTGAACAGACGGCGTGTTGAATTCATATTAGGTTAAACAAAACGGAAAGGAGGTGGGAGGTAAAAGAGATAAAGGAAGGGAGAGGAAAAAAGAAGAGAAAGAAAGAAAAAAAATTCATATTACAGACGCTCGATACATTCAAATAAACCTAACTTCCTAAAAACGTTGAAGTATTAGAAAAAAGACCTTTTATTTAAAAAGTTATGTTTAGGGGAAAAAATTAATATTGTTTTTAAAGGGAATAAAAAGATATGAGATTTAAAATTTAAATTTTAAAATTGGTCATATAATTTAATCTAATTAAAGATACCGCTAGGTATAGATGAGCTAAAAAACTTTCCATATACACACACACACACACACACACACACACACACACACACACACACACACACACACACACACATATATATATATAACACACACACACACACACATATATAAACATATACAGATACACATACACACACATATATACGTATAAAAAATATACATATATATACATATATATGTGTACATGTATACATATCCACACACACCCACACGCACACACACATACACACATATATATACATATACACACATATATATATTTATACATACGCACACATATATATACATATATATACACATACACACATACATACATACACATACACCTATATATACTTATGTACACATATACACACATACACATACATACCCATACATTTATGCAAACACATATATATATATGCACACACACACACATACACACCTACACATACAAGAACACATACATACATACCTACATACGCACACACATTTACATATATATATATATATATATATATATATATAGCGTAATAAATTTATAAATATTATGAAGGGAAAGGGAAATATAGGTAGAGCGGTTAAATTGCTAAAAAACATATACACACACACACACACACACACACACACACACACACACACACACATATATATATATATATATATATATACATACAAAAAACTGAAAATTAGAATTTAAAACTTAAAATCTAAAATCCACCCTATGACTGCACTTACTGATGAATTCTTTTCTAAAATTCAGAAATAAGTCCTGGTAAGGGTACTTTAAAATCAGAATTTTCTCCAATAGACATAGACGGCACCTATCACGAAAATGTTTTGGAATACAGGCTGAATCTATTAGTTTATAGCTAATAACAGAGTCCAGCCCTTTCTCCTTCATTTTCCAGAATCTCCGTGATAGTGCCGTCTGGAATCTTTGGTTTGGGTTCGAAAACGAGTAGCTGTGGTTGCAAATTCTCTGTTTGAAAGGGCCCGCGGACATACCAATAGTCCGGTAATTGTCTTTGTTGTTAGATGGAGAAATACGGGCTTCATAAATTACTTGGGTGGATTTACATTTGCCCTCCACCAGGCAGGTATCCACAGAGTTACAATTGCATTTATCTACAATTCCGGATTTGGAGTCGGTATTATTTAATTTCATTAAAATATGTCTTCTATGGGAATTAATAATATCGTCTATATTTGAGGTGCAAGAGTAACTGATTTGTAGAGTGTATTTATTAAAAAAATTTATTAAGGGATTATTATTATTAAAATGTTTATCGACTAATTTGAGAAAATACTTACCAATATTGATATTAGTTTACAATAAGGAGCGTTAAACCAAATTATCTTCCTTTTTCTACATTTTCTTGTGTTTTTAGTTTTAGATGATTCTGGCTCTATAGCAGGCTTAATATACGTTAACTTGTTACTGAAACCGCTTTTCTGAAGGGCCTTATCGTAAATTTCTTTACTTACGTTGAAAGCTTTTATATTAGATGATAATTGGTTTACTCTATTATTTACTATATTGGGTATTTGTCTTATAATATTTTTGGGGTGGTTGGATAAAATATTAATATAGGTGGGAAAACTATTTTCTTTGAGAAAGGGTTGGTAGGCTGCATCATTTAAGTTAAGGGTGATATCTAGATAGTTTACAATTTTGAGATTGGAAGTAACCTCAACCTTAAAACCTAGAAAACCTAGGGCTCTGATAATTTTCTGATGTATTCTATTTGTATAAGGCCCATTGGAATTGGGGATACATATCAGTCCATCATCCCGATATAGGCCTATTAGTTTAGGGTCTAAAAATCTACTTAAAATATCTAATATATATATACCTATTAGATCTGCTACCTGGGCTGAATCATACGCTCCCATAGGGACATCAAATCTATCTTTAGGCCCTTTCGTCCAAGTGGAATTATCAAAGGTGAGAATGGATTTTCTAGCCCCTAGTATAACCTTACAGTCCCTATCCGAAATATTAACGTAATTTCTTGCAAAGTTTAAGCAATCTACAAGAAGTCCTTTAGATATAGAGGAATAGAAGTCCACAATATCAAATTTAAGGATTTAGATTTGTTATTGATATTATCAAACCATTTTATGGTATCCAAAGAACTTTTCCAAAGATTCGGTTGTAAATTTGATTGTAACTTCTCTATCAGGTTTTTCAGAATTTCCCTAGAAATTATGCCTAATTCACTTTTAGTAGGATTAATCAGTCTAGTTTGTAATTTATTTTGGAAGTTTGGTTTGAGGTCCTTAAATAATACGTAAGCTTCTTTGGTAGAAACTTTACCAATTCTATCACTAATATTTAATTCGTTAGCAAATTTAGCCGTATCTGAGTTAATTTCCGATAAAATTTGGTTTATTCTGTCTACTTTGTAATGACTAGTTATATTATTTTTAAGGATATTTAGGTAATTGGAAGTATCACATTTATAAATGTTATTGGATTTGTCAGATTTTATCCACAGGTCCTTAGAGTTTTTAAGGTACTAATGTCCGACTTTAATAAAACATGGAATTCATTTGAAGCCCCCCGAAAGTTGATTTTGGGAATCAAGTTGGTAAGGTCCTTCTCAAAAGTGTTCAAAAATTTGCAAACCGGTGGTGTTCTTAGAGTTTTTAGGTTAAAGTACTCGGTAGAATCAGGGGAAGAATCCGTGGAACCTTAAGATAAGGCCCTTCAGAAAAGCGGTTTCATTAACAAGTTAACGTATATTAAGCCTGCTATAGAGCCAGAATCATCTAAAACTAAAAACACAAGAAAATGTAGAAAAAGGAAAATAATTTGGTTTAACCCTCCTTATTGTAAACTAACTAATATCAATATTGGTAAGTATTTTCTCAAATTAGTCGATAAACATTTTAATAATAATAATCCCTTAATAAACATTTTTAATAAATACACTCTACAAATCAGTTACTCTTGTACCTCAAATATAGACGATATTATTAATTCCCATAATAGACATATTTTAATGAAATTAAATAATACCGACTCCAAATCCGGAATTGTAGATAAATGCAATTGTAATTCTGTGGATACCTGCCCGGTGAAGGGCAAATGTAAATCCACCCAAGTAATTTATGAAGCCCGTATTTCTCCATCTAACAACAAAGACAATTACGGGACTTATATTGGTATGTCCGCGGGCCCTTTCAAACAGAGAATTTGCAACCACAGGTACTCGTTTTCGAACACAAACCAAAGATTCCAAACGGCACTATCACGGAGATTCTGGAAAATGAAGGAGGAAGGGCTGGACTCTGTTATTAGCTATAAACTAATAGACTCAGCCTGTATTCTAAAACATTTTCGTGATAGGTGCCGTCTATGTCTATTGGAGAAGATTCTGATTTTAAAGTACCCTTACCAGGACTTATTTCTGAATTTTAGAAAAGAATTCATCAGTAAGTGCCGTCATAGGGCGGATTTTAGATTTTAAGTTTTAAATTCTAATGTTCATTATATATATATATGTGTATATATATATTAGCAATTTAACCGCTCTACCTATATTTCCCTTTCCCTTCATAATATTTATAAACTTATTACTCTCTCTCTCTCTCTCTCTCTCTTTATATATATATATATATATGTAAATGTGTGTGCGTATGTAGGTATGTATGTATGTGTTCATGTATGTGTATGTGTGTATATGTGTACATAAGTATATATAGGTGTATGTGTATGTATGTATGTGTGTATGTGTGTATGTATGTATATATATATGTGTGTATGTATACATATATATATGTGTGTATATGTGTATATATGTGTGTATGTATGTGTGCGTGTGGGTGTGTGTGTGGATATGTATACATGTACACATATATATGTATATATATATGTATATTTTTATATGTATATATGTGTGTCTGTATATGTATACATGTGTATATGTATATATGTATATATATATATATATGTGTGTGTGTGTGTGTGTGTGTGTGTGTGTGTGTGTATAATTTGTATATGGAAATTTTTTAGCTCATCTATACCTAGCGGTATCTTTAATTAGATTAAATTATATGACCTATTTTAAAATTTAAATTTTAAATCTCATATCTTTTTATTCCCTTTAAAAACAATATTAATTTTTTCCCCTAAACATAACTTTTTAAATAAAAGGTCTTTTTTCTAATACTTCAACGTTTTTAGGAAGTTAGGTTTATTTGAATGTATCGAGCGTCTGTAATATGAAATTTTTTTCTTTCTTTCTCTTCTTTTTTCCTCTCCCTTCCTTTATCTCTTTTACCTCCCACCCCCTTTCCGTTTTGTTTAACCTAATATGAATTCAACACGCCGTCTGTTCAGTTTACTTTACTGTCCACTTCCGCTTTTTGCGAACCCAGACGATACCAAATTTTCCCTTTTTTTTATTTTTTTATTTTTTTTTACAATTCTATCTATGAGTCGAAAAGAGAAAATAGACATAATTTACTTCAAATTATCTTCAGTTTCGGAATAGCATTTGTTACTGAGGTGATGATCGTTCGGGGATACCATGTCGAAATGTGCATTCAACATCTTTGAAAAAATTTAATTTAATTTATATTTACTCTGTAATTTTTATTACATGGAGCTCTCCTCCTGTATCATTTTTTAATGTTAAAATTTAATATTTAATATTAATGACGATCGGGTTTTGGAATTTACCTTCCTGCTTTTTCCGCTTGGATTAAAGTATTTAAATATATATATATATATATATATATATATATATATAAACTTATTTATAAATGAAACTGTGTCTGTGTGTGTGTCTGTGTGTGTGTGTCCGTTACCTATAGACTCCGAAAAGGTTGAACCGAATTTCTTGAAAATTTACAAAGTTCTACTATAAGCGTCTGCGAGCGTTCTTAGCTACGAGTGATCCGATTTTAATCAAATTTGATACACTCATAGACAAAGACATAAGAAACTGTATTCAGAAATTTCAAGGTTGCAGTTCTTATAAGAGTGCAGAAAATCGATAATATATATATATATATATATATATATATATAAGGCAAAATGTTTTTGTGTTAATGTCTGTTTATCTGCCTGTATGTCTGCATTTTTTTCAGCCTTTTTGTTTTAGTTTTTGCTTCGGGTTTGGCTCTAAGTAGGTATAAATGTCGTTCTTAGTCTCAGCCATGATACCATTGACTCAGAGGACTTATTTAGCCTTCAAAATTCAGTTTACGACGAAAAAAACTTATTTGATATCGATACCAGGAAATCAAAATTTGACTTACAACGATTCATTTTTCTTTCAGTCTACAGTTTCGCTTTAACTGGAAACAACTATTGGTTTTTAGTCTTTCGTGCCAACGTCCAAAGAGTCTGAGTTCCAGGACGATGGATTAGTTTTAAAGCTTTCATTTCACCCGAGCAACGCCGGGCTATACTGCTAGTATATATATATATATATATATATATATATATATATATATATATATTATTATTATTATTATTATTATTATTATTTGTAAACGAGTTGTTTTTGCAAGCTAGGTTTCAACTTTCTGTATCTTCAGCCGATTATTACTAAGTGATTTCCCAACGTTTCTAAAAGTAAAACAGGGACTTTTGTGAAACTTAAAAATTGTACCAAGCAACCAAATCACGCAAGTAAATTAAAAGAAAAGAATAAAAAACGACGTAATAACAAAAATAATGAAAAATAAATAATGAAAAACCCTTATATAACATGGAATATAATAAAAAAAGCTTACAGCGCTGGTGATGGCTACAAATTGTGTCAAAACAAAATTTAGCCGTAATATTGTTTCAGAACAAAATAAATTGCTAAATGCAATATTAGAAATAATATCAAGATGTAATCACACCAAAAATACATTCTAGGATCAAATAAATCTAGATGTAAGTTTTTAAGATTGTTAAGTAATTCCTCTTGAATTTTGAAATTTTCGGTTGTTTAAAAATTGCAGACGCGCGTTTGTAAAAATCAGTTGGAAATTTGGAAAATCAGTTGTTATAAATCGCCTGAAGATACCGAAAGATTAAAACCTCGGTTGCAAAAATATAACACGTTTCCAAATGAAAAATATTCAAAAGTGTATTTTACTAGAGCTGTAATATTCAATAAGTCAATCAATTAATTTGAGATCTAATTTGATTAGTTAAACGTTCAAAAACTCTGTCCTCTTGAGCGTTTGAATGCAAAACACTTGAGTCAGTTTATCAGATAAGTAACTTAAACTTTTCTTTTATATATATATATATATATATATATATATACATACAAATGTAAACATGTTACGGAAATTAACGAAACTTGGTTATAAACAATCGTCAATTTAAAGAATATTAAAACGTAATGTTTTTTTCTTTTTTATTCACTCTTATGGAGTTGTATGTTTACACCTCCACTTATATTTTAATATTTACTGATTAAAGTTTATTTTTAAACGAATTCCATCTTTTTCCCAGTTTTGTAAGTAATCCTTTGTTTTTATTTGTCCTTTATTAACCATTTGTAATAAAGCCAACGTAAGCCCTTAAAGTGTGTTGGCCGAAAGGTTCCTCGGGTTGGGATAATTATAATGATGTCTATTTTATTTAATATATATATATATATATATATATATATATATATATATATACACGAAAAATCTAAAGTGAGCCAAAACCTTTTCCCTGACGATCCGTAGTGTGAAACTGCGGTAGGTTTTGGCTCACTTTAGATTTTTCGTGTGTTTTTGCTCTACTATTGTATTTTAGTACTTTCGTATTGAGCACTTTTTCTTGTGTTTGGTTCCGTTTGGGTTTTTTTTCTTTACTGGGGAATCTTGAATGTTTGTTCTTGTTCCGCTGATTTCTTTTTTTCTCCCCATTTATCCGACGACTTAGTACGCCGGATTGTAACGGATTTAGGTTCTGTTAGGTTCTGTTTGTTAATGGTTTTTTCGAAAGTTTATATTGGCATCAATTTACGGAGTGCATTCTTACAGAGTCTAAGTAGTTATTATTATCATTATATATATATATATATATATATATATATATATATAATGATTCCATTTCCATGGTGATAAGTTATTAATGATAAGAGAATTTATTTTATCTGGCCACCATATTTTATGTTTTTCTCCTCTTTACTCCAATCTCTGTAAACGTTTGAGAAAAATCGTGATAACAGATCATAACATTCTTGCCATTTTCACTTTATTGATGAACGCCAGACGTTACCGATTGAAACATGGAGAAAGGTTTGAGTTTCAACGAGCAACTATGGCTGAGCTTTTTAATAGATTTTTATTTCGCATGACACTCGAGCGTCTCTGTCTTACTTTTTACTCAACGTCGTAAAAAGTCTGTCCTTATAAATCTTAATCCAGTTCTATTAAGTTCGACTGTTCTTCGTCCCTGTTCAGTTATTGCATGCCTTTCTCTCTTTTGACATAAAATTCGATGACTAGACTTTTAGGTTTATGTCAAAGTTGTCCATTCGCTTAAAAGCTTGTCTATATCTCTACATCGAGCACTTCCGGGATCTCCACGGCACTTCCTGCTTTGTCTGATCCGTCTTTATGATATTTCAAAGAGTTTCTCGCGTGGCTCAGCGGAAGAATGGCGGACTGAAAATCATCAAAGCTGAGGTTATGTCTTTGATACAAGATATAACAAATAATGTTTTATTCAAAGAAATCACAAATCTTCGCATGAAACAGTTGCTAAAACTATGTCATATTAACGTCAGAGACGACCAATTTTTTCATATGCAGTAAAGAAAATATGATTATAAGCTGATTCGATGGTATGTGGTTTCGGGATATTTTTTAAACGTTCGATCTTTTTATGATGAATTCTGCTATCCCCCTCTTAAGTCAAGCGTTTATTCAACCTTTTTTTTTTCATTTTTATTTTTTAATACCGGTCTGGCGTTTAATTTTTTTGCGGCCCGATTTGCATTTGGTGATTTTAAAACTCTTTCTTGGTCAACACTCAGGGCTTCTAAGACTTTCGGTTTTTGCAAGTTTTCCTTACTTTGGTATATATTAGGGTAAATGCAGTACATAGTGAGGTTACCACAGATTAACACTTGTTAGATTAAATGTTCCTGCGGAGAATAAATTCTGTTCATACAAATAATTAGTTTCTTAAATCCTGTTAGTAAGTTAAGTGTCATGTATTATACATGATTAGGTAATCATGTCTCTTTCTATTCCAGACTAGCTGTATAGCCCGGCGTTGCTAGGGTGTAATAAAAGCTTTAAAACTATTCCATGGTCCTGGAGCTCAGACTCAGCCTAAAAAATATTTGAGTGAAGTTTGGTGAGAATCGGATAAAAATTGTCGATTTGTATAAAGGACATACAGACAGATAAACAGACACACACACACACACACACACACACACACACACACACACAAACATCTTGCCTTTTATATATATATATACATATATATTATCGATTTTCTGCACTATTGTAAGAACTGCAACCTTGAAACTTCTGAATATCGTTTCTTATGTCTTTGTCTATGAGTGTATCAAATTTGATTAAAATCGGACCACTTCTTCTATAACCCGATTTTTTCGATTATCGATTTTCGATATTTATCGGGGGTACCTCGACACAAACCTAGGTAAGAATACTCGCAGATGCTTATGGTATAACTGTGTAAATTTTAAAGAAAATCGGTTCAGCCGTTTCGGAGTTTATAGGTAACGGACACACACAGACACACACACAAAGTTACATTTATAAATAATTTTAGATTGTCTAGGCAGAAGATTTTCCAGCAGAAATTTGCCATGTCATTTTGCTTGCCATCCTAGGCTATAGAACCCCTTATATCCGGTTATTTCAATCATAGCCGGAGGGAGAAGTGATGGATGCATATTTTTCAAAAGGGTATTTGCAACAAACTTCACTGGATTCGTACACGGCTCTCCAATTTCACATTCGGAGCTGATACCGATTACATTCCAAATTGCATACGTGAGACACGCTTGGGTGATTATGTCTCGAAAGAAACATGACTGACTGGACAGAAGTCTATCTGGCAGTAGATTGCCATTACTTTCTGCGGTAGACTTGTTGCCAGCCAAAGCAATAGAATCCAATCTGTCCTGTTATTTAACCCATAACTAGAGGGAAGAGACGGATTAATACCTTTCTCAAGGATATTTTCGCGTAAGTGAATGCAAGGAATTTAACTGGAATTCGAACTCGACTCTCTGATTTCTCGTTCCGAGCCGATATCCACTGCACCTATACATAAATAAAAATCTTACAGATATAAAAATCGAAGGTAAAAATGCAGGAGCAGTACCAAGCCCGCTTACAAATTAAAAGATTAAAATATGTACATGTCATTGATTAGTTTATGGAAGAAAACATATATGGAAATTTTCCTTGTTAACCCTCTAGGGCCATTCGTATCATATTTGATACAGTATGAAAACAAGCCTTGAAAGAAATATTTTCCTGAAAAATGTTTTAAGAGAAATATTTTATAAATTTCAAATGAAAGCAGTACTGACTGCTCAGTCAATGAATACCAAATGTTTCCTGATAGGGAAATACCAAATGTTTCCTTATAGGGAAATACTGTATCAAATATGATACGAATGGCCCTAGAGGGTTAAACTTTATATTTTTAAATTATTAAAGGACAATTATGTCAGAGCAAGAAGTCAGAATTTTTAACAAGGGCAGATAATTAAAATTAAACTATTAAAAATTAAATACAAGAGATAATTTAGTAATTGAATAACGGAAAAGAAATTTTAACAGCAAATTAACGTTTTCTTTTTCATAACTCAAAATCTGCAGAATATTGGCAAAATATTTAAACATTCGAAACAAAACAATATTTTAATTCTGGTTATGGTTTCAGGGCATAAATTTCATAAATAAATTCGATCACGAATAAATTCTTCCTCTATGTGCTATGTCCTTTCAAGAAGTTGGTAATAATGGCTCTCCCCAATTTCCCTCTGTCCTCTCTAAACTCTATAACCTCCGCCTATCTACTTCCTGTTTTCCTGCCTGTTGGAAGTCCTCCTGTGTAGTTCCTATATTTAAGAATTCTGGCGAACCCTCAGATCCCGTCCAATTACCGCCATATTAGTTTCCTTCCGATCTTCGGCAAAGTTTTCGAAGCCATTATCAACGCTGAGGTGATTCAGCATCTCACGGCCCACAGGCTTCTCTCCGACAAACAGTACGGGTTTCGCATCACCAGGTCTACTGCTGATATGCTAACGACCATTACCGAGTACATATACCGGGCTCTTGACAAGAATGGCGAAGCACGAACCGTTGCCTTGGATATCTCCAAAGCGTTCGACAGGGTCTGGCATGCAGGCCTCTTATGCAAACTGCGGAGCTACGGTATAACTGGACATCTGTTTGACCTCATCCAGTCATTCCTCTCTAACCGCACATTGAAGGTAGTATTAAATGGGCATGTCTCCCAAGACTACCATACGAACGCGGGCGTCCCGCAAGGTTCTATCCTAGGTCCCACGCTATTTCTGATGTACATTAATGATCTCCCCGACGCCATTAGATCCCAAGTAGGCATGTACGACGATGACACCACAATCTACTCCAACAGATTCTTTTCTCGCGCTTCCCGCCTGTGAAATTCCCTTCCACAAGTCTGCTTTCCCGACGGCTACAATCTCCAGGTGTTTAAATGTAGGGTCAATAGACACCTCCTATCACATTAACTTCCAATTATTCTCAGAACACTCTCATCTACCCAACCCTCATTCTCGGTATCCTTACCCGCCTATCACCCACCCTCTGTCATTTCCTATATTTAACCATCCTTCCTCCACTCTATGTAGACCCCTGCGCAGTAGTGGCAGTGAAATGCCTTGCTCGGGGTGAAACGCTTATAAAAAAATGTCTTTAGTAGCTGATAGTAAATGTTGTTTTTCTGCTATTGCCACTGACCCGTTCTCTCACCATTACACAGTCTTTTTTTTTAGGGCGTTGTCGATCATGCGCACCACACTTTCATGTCCTTAGTAGCTCTTAGTAAAAGTCTTTTCCCTATCTCTCCTTATCCATGTTCTGTCGACCAAGACAATTTGGTAGGTTTGGCGCTGTTTTCCTCTGTCTGATATTTACCTTTAATATGTCCTCTGAGTGTCAAATTTTCTGAAGACCCTATATTAAGCAACGTTGAACCTGGCGTGTAACTAGATGGGTGACCCGTCGGAACTACCAGCAGTAGTAAGTTTGAATGTTCGAAAGGATTGCCTTAACGCCATATCCAGTTGAAACTCCGGTTGTCGTCTCATCATGTCTCATTCACAGAGCTGAATCGTTCAGAATCCCGATGTAGTTCACCCAGACAGCTTCTTCTTAAAACCGCTACTTTGGAAAAGAAATCCATTTTCCATTGAATAAATCGAACAAATTTCTATCTAATGAGGTGTTGCGATTGAATCATTTGTATAAGCCTTTCTTCTAAATATTTTCTCTATGTAAACAAATTTAGATAGGTACTCAAAAATATTTTAAGCAACCCACCTTTCTCTCCATATAAAAATATCTGGTGAAATAAATATTTTTTTAATATTTTCTCATTAAGAAACAATCTGTTATAATTTTGCGCTTAAGGAGGTGATGACTGATATTTTTAAATATGAAAAAATCACGATATATTGTCCCCAACTTTTTAGTTATTATTTCATTTCGTACGTTGTAACTTTCTTTCGGAGGAAAATTTCAATTTAATGCATTTTCAGAGTGAAATTTTCTTTCCAAATAATTTTTACTGTAAAATCAGTTTCCGATGCATTTTCATAGCACAATCCCTTTTCCAATGCATTTTCATAGTAAAATCCCTTTTCCAATGCATTTTCATAGTAAAATCCCTTTTCCAATGCATTTTCATAGTAAAATCCCTTTCCAACGCATTTTCATAGTAACCTTTTCAATGCATTTTCATAGTAAAATCCCTTTCCAACGCATTTTCATAGTAAAATCCCTTTCCAACGCATTTTCATAGTAAAATCCCTTTCCAACGCATTTTCATAGTAAAACCTTTTCAATGCATTTTCATAGTAAAATCCTTTCCAATGGATTTTCATAGTAAAATCCCTTTCCAATGCTTTTTCATAGTAAATCCCTTTCCACCTATTTTCATAGGAAAATCCCTTTCCAATGCTCATAAAATCCCTTTCCAACGCATTTTCATAGTAAAATCCCTTTCCAATGCATTTTCATAGTAAAATCCCTTCAGCTGAGTTTTCATAGTAAAATCCCTTTCCAATGCATTTTCATAGTAAAATCCCTTTCCAATGCATTTTCATAGTAAATTCCCTTTCCAATGCATTTTCATAGTAAAATGTCTTTCCAATGCATTTTCATAGTAAAATCTCTTTCCAATGTATTTTCATAGTAAAATGTCTTTCCAATGCATTTTCATAGTAAAAATCCCTTTCCAATGGATTTTCATAGTAAAATCCCTTTCCAATGCATTTTCATAGTAAATTCCCTTTCCAATGCATTTTCATAGTAAAATGTCTTTCCAATGCATTTTCATAGTAAAATCTCTTTCCAATGTATTTCATAGTAAAATGTCTTTCCAATGCATTTTCATAGTAAAATCCCTTTCCAATGGATTTTCATAGTAAAATCCCTTTCCAATGCATTTTCATAGTAAAATCCCTTTCCAATGCATTTTCATAGTAAAATCCCTTTCCAATGCATTTTCATAGTAAAATCTCTTTCCAATGTATTTCATAGTAAAATCTCTTTCCAATGCATTTTCATAGTAAAATCCCTTTCCAATGCATTTTCATAGTAAAATCCTTTCCAATGCATTTTCATAGTAAAATCCTCTCCAATGCATTTTCTAGTAAAACCTCTTTCCAATGCATTTTCATAGTAAAATGTCTTTCCAATGCATTTTCATAGTAAAATCTCTTTCCAATGTATTTTCATAGTAAAATTTCTTTCCACGCATTTTCATAGTAAAATCCCTTTCCAATGCATTTTCATAGTAAAAATCCCCCTTTCCAATGCATTTTCATAGTAAAATCCCCTTCCACGATTTTCATAGTAAACTCTCTTCCAATGCATTATGCAAAAATCCCTTTCCAATGCATTTTCATAGTAAAACTTTCCAATGCATTTTCATAGTAGAACCCTTTCCAATGTATTTTCATACTAAAACTTCTTCCAATGCATTTTCATAGTAAAATCTCTTTCCAATGTATTTTCATAGTAAAATACCTTTCCAATGCATTTTCATAGTAAAATTTTCTTTCCAATGCATTTTCATAGTAAAATTCCCTTCCAATGCATTTTCATAGTAAAATCCCTTTCCAATGCATTTTCATAGTAAAATCCCTTTCCAATGCATTTTCATAGTAAAATCTCTTTCCACGCATTTTCATAGTAAAATACCTTTCCAATGCATTTTCATAGTAAAATCCTCTTCAATGCATTTTCATAGTAAAATACCTTTCCAATGCATTTTCATAGTAAAATCTCTTTCCAATGCATTTTCATAGTAAAATACCTCTCCAATGCATTTTTATAGTAAAATCTCTTTCCAATGCATTTTCATAGTAAAATACCTTTCCAATGCATTTTCATAGTAAAATCCCTTTCCAATGCATTTTCAGTAAAATACCTTTCAATGCATTTTCATAGTAAATCTCTTTCAATGCATTTTCATAGTAAAATAACTTTCCAATGCATTTTCATAGTAAAATCTCTTTCCAATGCATTTTCATAGTAAAATACCTTTCCAATGCATTTTCATAGTAAAATCCCTTTCCAATGCATTTTCATAGTAAATACCTTTCCCAATGCATTTTCATAGTAAAATCTCTTTCCAATGCATTTTCATAGTAAAATAACTTTCCAATGCATTTTCATAGTAAAACTTTTCAATGCATTTTCATAGTAAAATACCTTTCCAATGCATTTTCATAGTAAAATCTCTTTCCAATGCATTTTCATAGTAAAATAACTTTGCAATGCATTTTCATAGTAAAATAACTTTCCAATGCATTTTCATAGTAAAATACCTTTCCAATGCATTCTCATAGTAAAATCTCTTTCCAGTGCATTTTCATAGTAAAACTTTTCCAGTGCATTTTCATAGTAAAATCTCTTTCCAATGAGTTTTCATAGTAAAATCTCATTCCAATGCATTTTCATAGTAAAATCCCTTCCCAATGCATTTTCATAGTAAAATCCCTTTCCAACGCATTTTCATAGTTAAAACCTTTTCCAATACATTTAATAGTAAAATCCTTTTCCAATGTATTTTCATAATAAAATCCCTTTCCATTGCATTTTCATAGTAAAATCCCTTTCCAACGCATTTTCATAGTAAAATCCCTTTCCAATGCATTTTCATATTAAAATCCCTTTCCAATGCATTTTCATAGTAAAATCCCTTCCAATGTATTTTCATAGTAAAATCCCTTTCCATTGCATTTTCATAGTAAAATCCTTTTCCAACGCATTTTCATAGTAATATCCCTTTCCAATGCATTTTCATAGTAAAATCTCTTTCCAATGTATTTTCATAGTAAAATGTCTTTCCAATGCATTTTCATAGTAAAATCCCTTTCCAATGGATTTTCATAGTAAAATCCCTTTCCAATGCATTTTCATAGTAAAATCCCCTTTCCAATGCATTTTCATAGTAAAATCCCTTTCCAATGCATTTTCATAGTAAAACCTCTTTCCAATGCATTTTCATAGTAAAATGTCTTTCCAATGCATTTTCATAGTAAAAATCTCTTTCCAATGTATTTACAGTAAAATGTCTTTCCAATGCATTTTCATAGTAAAATCCCTTTCCAATGGATTTTCATAGTAAAATCCCTTCCAATGCATTTTCATAGTAAAATCCCTTTCCAATGCATTTTCATAGTAAAATCCCTTTCCAATGCATTTTCATAGTAAAATCTTTCCAATGTATTTTCATAGTAAAATCTCTTTCCAATGCATTTTCATAGTAAAATGTCTTTCCAATGCATTTATATAGTAAAATCTCTTTCCAATGTATTTTCATAGTAAAAATGTCTTTCCAATGCATTTTCATAGTAAAATCTCTTTCCAATGTATTTTCATAGTAAAATTTCTTTTTCCAATGCATTTTCATAGTAAAATCCCTTTCCAATGCATTTTCATAGTAAAATCCCTTTCCAATGCATTTTCATAGTAAAAATCCCCTTCCAATGTATTTTCATAGTAAAATCCCTTTCCAATGCATTTTCATAGTAAAACCTCTTTCCCAATGCATTTTCATAGTAAAATCCCTTCTCCAATGCATTTTCATAGTAAAATCCTTTCCAATGCATTTTCATAGTAGAACCCCTTTCCAATGTATTTTCATACTAAAATCCCCTTCCAATGCATTTTCATAGTAAAATCTCTTTCCAATGTATTTTCATAGTAAAATACCTTTCCAATGCATTTTCATAGTAAAATCTCTTTCCAATGCATTTTCATAGTAAAATTCTCTTCCAATGTGACATAGTAAAATCCTTTCAATGCATTTT
This sequence comes from Ascarosepion bandense, assembly GCA_037127315.1. Classification (NCBI taxonomy): domain Eukaryota; kingdom Metazoa; phylum Mollusca; class Cephalopoda; order Sepiida; family Sepiidae; genus Ascarosepion; species Ascarosepion bandense. The sequence continues at coordinate 5,847,548 of JBBBDQ010000532.1, read as the reverse complement.
CATAGTAAAATCCCTTTCCAATGCATTTTCATAGTAAAATCTCTTTCCAATGCATTTTCATAGTAAAATACCTTTCCAATGCATTTTCATAGTAAAACTTTCCAATGCATTTCATAGTAAAATACCTTTCCAATGCATTTTCATAGTAAAATCTCTTTCCAATGCATTTTCATAGTAAAATACCTTTCCAATGCATTTTTATAGTAAAAATCTCTTTCCAATGCATTTTCATAGTAAAATACCTCTTTCCAATGCATTTTCATATAGTAAAATCCCTTTCCAATGCATTTTCATAGTAAAATACCTTTCCAATGCATTTTCATAGTAAAATCTCTTCCAATGCATTTTCATAGTAAAATAACTTTCCAATGCATTTTCATAGTAAAATCTCTTTCCAATGCATTTTCATAGTAAAATACCTTTCCAATGCATTTTCATAGTAAAATCTCTTTCCAGTGCATTTTCATAGTAAAATCTCTTTCCAGTGCATTTTCATAGTAAAATCTCTTTCCAATGAGTTTTTCATAGTAAAATCTCATTCCAATGCATTTTCATAGTAAAATCCCTTCCCAATGCATTTTCATAGTAAAATCCCTTTCCAACGCATTTTCATAGTTAAAACTCTTTTCCAATACATTTAATAGTAAAATCCTTTTCCAATGTATTTTCATAATAAATTTTCCATTGCATTTTCATAGTAGTAATCCCTTTCCAACGCATTTTCATAGTAAAATCCTTTCCAATGCATTTTCATATTAAAATCCCTTTCCAATGCATTTTCATAGTAAAATCCCTTCCCAATGTATTTTCATAGTAAAATCCCTTTCCATTGCATTTTCATAGTAAAATCCTTTCCAACGCATTTTCATAGTAATATCCCTTTCCAATGCATTTTCATAGTAAAATCTCTTTCCAATGCATTTTCATAGGAAAAACCCTTTCCCATGCATTTTCATAGTAAAATCCCTTTCCAATGTATTTTCATAGTAAAATCCCCTTCCAATGCATTTTCATAGTAAAATCCCTTTCCAATGCATTTTCATAGTAAAATCTTTTTCCAATGTATTTTCATAGTAAAATCCCTTTCCTATGCATTTTCATAGTAAAATTCTTTTTCCAATGCATTTTCATAGTAAAATCCTCTCTTTCCAATGCATTTTCATAGTAAAATCTTTTTCCAATGTATTTTCATAGTAAAATCCCCTTCCAATGCATTTTCATAGTAAAAATACCTTTCCAATGCATTTTCATAGAGGTATCCTTCCAATGCATTTTCATAGTAAATTACCTTCCAATGCATATTCATAGTAAAATCTCTTTCCAATGCATTTTCATAGTAAAATCCTTTCCAATGCATTTTCATAGTAAAATCCCTTTCCAATGTATTTTCATAGTAAAATCCCCTTCCAATCATTTTCATAGTAAAATCCCTTTCCAATGTATTTTCATAGTAAAACTTTCCAATGCATTTTCATAGTAAAATACCTTTCCAATGCATTTTCATAGTAAAATCTCTTTCCAATGCATTTTCATAGGAAAATCACTTTCCCATGCATTTTCATAGTATAATCCCTTCCAATGTATTTCATAGTAAAATCCCCTTCCAATGCATTTTCATAGTAAAATCCCTTTCCAATGCATTTTCATGGTAAAATCTTTTTCCAATGCATTTTCATAGTAAAATCCGTTTCCAATGCATTTTCATAGTAAAATCCCTTTCCAATGCATTTTCATAGTAAAATACCTTTCCAATGCATTTTCATAGTAAAATCTCTTTCCAATGCATTTTCATAGGAAAATCACTTTCCCATGCATTTTCATAGTAAAATCCGTTTCCAATGCATTTTCATAGTAAATCCTTTCCAATGCATTCATAGTAAAATACCTTTCCAATGCATTTTCATAGTAAAATCTCTTTCCAATGCATTTTCATAGGAAAATCACTTTCCCATGCATTTTCATAGTATAATCCCTTTCCAATGTATTTTCATAGTAAAATCCCCTTCCAATGCATTTTCATAGTAAAATCCCTTTCCAATGCATTTTCATAGTAAAATCTTTTTCCAATGCATTTTCATAGTAAAATCCGTTTCCAATGCATTTTCATAGTAAAATCCCTTTCCAATGCATTTTCATAGTAAAATTCTTTTCCAATGCATTTTCATAGTAAAATCCCTTTCCAATGCATTTTCATAGTAAAATCTTTTCCAATGTATTTTCATAGTAAAATCCCTTTCCAATGCATTTTCATAGTAAAATACCTTTCCAATGCATTTTCATAGTAAAATCCTTTCCAATGCATTTTCATAGTAAATTACCTTTCCAATGCATTTTCATAGTAAATTACCGTTCCAATGCATTTTCATAGTAAAATCCTTTCCAATGCATTTTCATAGTAAAAATCCCTTTCCAATGTATTTTCACAGTAAAATCCCCTTCCAATGCATTTTCATATTAAAATCCCTTTCCAATGTATTTTCATAGTAAAATCCCTTTCCAATGCATTTCTTCATAGTAAAATACCTTTCCAATGCATTTTCATAGTAAAATCTCTTTCAATGCATTTTCATATAAAAATCCTTTCCAATGCATTGTAGTAAAATCCTTTCCAATGTATTTTCATAGTAAAATCCCCTTCCAATGCATTTTCATAGTAAAATCTCTTTCCAAAGCATTTTCATAGTAAAATCTCTTTCCAATGTATTTTCATAGTAAAAAATCCCTTTCCAATGTATTTTCATGGTAAAATCCCTTTCCAATGTATTTTCATAGTAAAATCCCCTTCCAATGCATTTTCATAGTAAAATCTCTTTCCAAAGCATTTTCATAGTAAAATCTCTTCAATGTATTTTCATAGTAAAATCCCTTTCCAATGTATTTTCATGGTAAAATCCCCTTCCAATGCATTTTCATAGTAAAATCTCTTTCCAATGAGTTTTCATAGTAAAATCTCATTCCAATGCATTTTCATAGTAAAATCTCTTCCCAATGCATTTTCATAGTAAAATCCCTTTCCAACGCATTTTCATAGTTAAACTCTTTTCCAATACATTTTCATAGTAAAATCCCTTTCCAATGCATTTTCATAGTAAAATCTTTTTCCAATGCATTTTCATAGTAAAATTTCTTCCAATGCATTTTCATAGTAAAATTCCTTTCCAATGTATTTAATAGTAAAATTCCTTTCCATTGCATTTTCACAGTAAAATCCCTTTCCAACGCATTTTCATAGTTAAAACTCTTTTTCCAATGCATTTTCATAGTAAAATCCTTTCCAATGCATTTTCATAGTAAAATCCCTTTCCAATGTATTTTCATAGTAAAACTTCCCTTCCAATGCATTTTCATAGTAAAATCTTCTTCCAATGCATTTTCATAAAATCTCTTTCCATTGCATTTTCATGTAAAATCTCTTTCCAATGCATTTTCATAGTAAAATCCCTTTCCATTGCATTTTCATAGTACAACTTCCTTTCCAATGCATTTTCATATAGTAAAATCTCTTTCCAATGCATTTTCATAGTAAAATCCCTTTCCATTGCATTTTCATAGTAAAATCTCTTTCCAATGCATTTTCATAGGAAAATCCCTTTCCCATGCATTTTCATAGTAAAATTCCTTTCCAATGTATTTTCATAGTAAAATCCCTTTCCAATGCATTTTCATAATAAAATCTCTTTCCAATGTATTTTCATAGTAAAATCCGTTACCAGTGCATTTTCAGTAAAATCCATTTCCAATCTATTTTCATAGTAAAATCCCTTTCCAATGCATTTTCATAGTAAAACCTCTTTCCAATGCATTTTCATAGTAAAATCCCTTTTCCAATGCATTTTCATAGTAAAATCCCTTTCCAATGCATTTTCATAGTCAAATCCTTTTCCAATGTATTTTCATAATAAAATGCCTTTCCATTGCATTTTCATAGGAAAATTCCTTTCCCATGCATTTTCATAGTAAAATCCCTTTCCAATGTATTTTCATAGTAAAATCCCCTTCCCATGCATTTTCATAGTAAAATCCCCTTTCCAATGTATTTTCATAGTAAAATCCCCTTCCAATGCATTTTCATAGTAAAATCCCTTTCCAATGCATTTTCATAGTAAAATCTTTTTCCAATGTATTTTCATAGTAAAATCCCTTTCCCAATGCATTTTCATAGTAAAATTCTTTTCCAATGCATTTTCATAGTAAAATCCCTTTCCAATGCATTTTCATAGTAAAATCTTTTTCCAATGTATTTTCATAGTAAAATCCCCTCTTCCAATGCATTTTCATAGTAAAATACCTTTCCAATGCATTTTCATAGTAAAATCCTTTCCAATGCATTTTCATAGTAAATTACCTTTCCAATGCATATTCATAGTAAAATCTCTTTCCAATGCATTTTCATAGTAAAATCCTTTCCAATGCATTTTCATAGTAAAATCCCTTTCCAATGTATTTTCATAGTAAAATCCCCTTCCAATGCATTTTCATAGTAAAATCCCTTTCCAATGTATTTTCATAGTAAAATCCCTTTCCAATGCATTTTCATAGTAAAATACCTTTCCAATGCATTTTCATAGTAAAATCTCTTTCCAATGCATTTTCATAGGAAAATCACTTTCCCATGCATTTTCATATTATAATCCCTTTCCAATGTATTTTCATAGTAAAATCCCCTTCCAATGCATTTTCATAGTAAAATCCCTTTCCAATGCATTTTCATGGTAAAATCTTTTCCAATGCATTTCTATAGTAAAATCCGTTTCCAATGCATTTTCATAGTAAAATCCCTTTCCAATGCATTTTCATAGTAAAATACCTTTCCAATGCATTTTCATAGTAAAATCTCTTTCCAATGCATTTTCATAGGAAAATCACTTTCCCATGCATTTTCATAGTAAAATCCGTTTCCAATGCATTTTCATAGTAAAATCCCTTTCCAATGCATTTTCATAGTAAAATACCTTTCCAATGCATTTTCATAGTAAAATCTCTTTCCAATGCATTTTCATAGGAAAATCACTTTCCCATGCATTTTCATAGTATAATCCCTTTCCAATGTATTTTCATAGTAAAATCCCCTTCCAATGCATTTTCATAGTAAAATCCCTTTCCAATGCATTTTCATAGTAAAATCTTTTCCAATGCATTTTCATAGTAAAATCCGTTTCAATGCATTTTCATAGTAAAATCCCTTTCCAATGCATTTTCATAGTAAAATTCTTTTCCAATGCATTTTCATAGTAAAATCCCTTTCCAATGCATTTTCATAGTAAAATCTTTTCCAATGTATTTTCATAGTAAAATCCCCTTTCCAATGCATTTTCATAGTAAAATACCTTTCCAATGCATTTTCATAGTAAAATCCTTTCCAATGCATTTTCATAGTAAATTACCTTTCCAATGCATTTTCATAGTAAATTACCGTTCCAATGCATTTTCATAGTAAAATCCTTTCCAATGCATTTTCATAGTAAATCCCTTTCCAATGTATTTTCATAGTAAATCCTCCAATGCATTTTCATATTAAAATCCCTTTCCAATGTATTTTCATAGTAAAATCCCTTTCCAATGCATTTTCATAGTAAAATACCTTTCCAATGCATTTTCATAGTAAAATCTCTTCCAATGCATTTTCATAGTAAAAATCCTTTCCAATGCATTTTCATAGTAAAATCCCTTTCCAATGTATTTTCATAGTAAAATCCCCTTCCAATGCATTTTCATAGTAAAATCTCTTTCCAAAGCATTTTCTATAGTAAAATCTCTTTCCAATGTATTTTCATAGTAAAATCCCTTTCCAATGTATTTTCATGGTAAAATCCCTTTCCAATGTATTTTCATAGTAAAATCCCCTTCCAATGCATTTTCATAGTAAAAAATCTCTTTCCAAAGCATTTTCATAGTAAAATCTCTTTCCAATGTATTTTCATAGTAAAATCCCTTCCAATGTATTTTCATGGTAAAATCCCCTTCCAATGCATTTTCATAGTAAAATCTCTTTCCAAATGAGTTTTCATAGTAAAATCTCATTCCAATGCATTTTCATAGTAAAATCTCTTCCCAATGCATTTTCATAGTAAAATCCCTTTCCAACGCATTTTCATAGTTAAAACTCTTTTTCCAATACATTTTCATAGTAAAATCCCTTTCCAATGCATTTTCATAGTAAAATCTTTTTCCAATGCATTTTCATAGTAAAATCTCTTTCCAATGCATTTCATAGTAAAATCTCTTTCCAATGTATTTTCATAGTAAAATCTCTCTTTCCATTGCATTTTCACAGTAAAATCCCTTTTCCAACGCATTTTCATAGTTAAAACTCTTTTCCAATGCATTTTCATAGTAAAATCCTTTCCAATGCATTTTCATAGTAAAATCCCTTTCCAATGTATTTTCATAGTAAAACTCCTTCCAATGCATTTTCATAGTAAAATCTCTTTCCAATGCATTCTCTTTCATATAGTAAAATCTCTTTCCATTGCATTTTCACAGTAAAATTTCTTTCCAATGCATTTTCATAGTAAAATCCTTTCCATTGCATTTTCATAGGCAATAACTTTCCAATGCATTTTCATAGTAAAATCTCTTTCCAATGCATTTTCATAGTAAAATCCCTTTCCATTGCATTTTCATAGTAAAATCTCTTTCCAATGCATTTTCATAGGAAAATCCTTTCCATGCATTTTCATAGTAAAATCCCTTTCCAATGTATTTTCATAGTAAAATCCCTTTCCAATGCATTTTCATAATAAAATTCTTCCCCCAATGTATTTTCATAGTAAATCAAGCATTGTGCATTTTCATAGTAAAATCCATTTCCAATCTATTTTCATAGTAAAAAATCCCTTTCCAATGCATTTTCATAGTAAAAACCTCTTTCCAATGCATTTTCATAGTAAAATCCCTTTCCAATGCATTTTCATAGCAAAATCCCTTTCCAATGCATTTTCATAGTCAAATCCTTTTCCAATGTATTTTCATAATAAAATGCCTTTCCATTGCATTTTCATAGGAAAATTCCTTTCCCATGCATTTTCATAGTAAAATCCCTTTCCAATGTATTTTCATAGTAAAATCCTTCCAATGCATTTTCATAGTAAATCTCTTCCAATGTATTTTCATATAGTAAAATCCCCTTCCAATGCATTTTCATAGTAAAAATTCCTTCTAATATATTTTCATAGTAAAATCCGTTTCCACGTATTTCATAGTAAAATCCCTTTCAAATGCATTTTCATAGTAAAATCCCTTTCCAATGCATTTTCATAGTAAAATCCCTTTCCAATGCATTTTCATAGTAAAATCTTTTTCCAATGTATTTTCATAGTAAAATCTCTTTCCAATGTATTTTCATGGTAAAATCCCTTTCAAATGCATTTTCATAGTAAAATTTCTTTTCCAATGTATTTTCATAGTAAAATCCCCTTCCAATGCATTTTCATAGTAAAATCTTTTCCAATGTATTTTCATAGTAAAATCCGTTTCCAATGCATTTCTATAGTAAAATCCCTTTCAAATGCATTTTCATAGTAAAATCTTTTTCCAAAGTATTTTCATAGTAAAATCTCTTTCCAATGTATTTTCATAGTAAAATCCCTTTCAAATGCATTTTCATAGTAAAATTTTCCAATGTATTTCTCATAGTAAAATCCCCTTCCAATGCATTTTCATAGTAAAATCTTTTTCCAATGTATTTTCATAGTAAAATCCGTTTCCAATGCATTTTCATAGTAAAATCCCTTTCAAATGCATTTTCATAGTAAAATCCTTTCCAATTTGCATTTTCATAGTAAAATCCCTTTCCAATGCATTTTCATAGTAAAATCTTTTTCCAATGTATTTTCATAGTAAAATCTCTTTCCAATGTATTTTCATGGTAAAATCCCTTTCAAATGCATTTTCATAGTAAAATCTCTTTCCAATGTATTTTCATAGTAAAATCCCTTCCAATGCATTTTCATAGTAAAATCTTTTTCCAATGTATTTTCATAGTAAAATCCGTTTCCAATGCATTTTCATAGTAAAATCCCTTTCAATGCATTTTCATAGTAAAATCTTTTTCCAAAGTATTTTCATAGTAAAATCTCTTTCCAATGTATTTTCATAGTAAAATCCCTTTCAAATGCATTTTCATAGTAAAATCTTTTTCCAATGTATTTTCATAGTAAAATCCGTTTCCAATGCATTTTCATAGTAAAATCCCTTTCAAATGTATTTTCATAGTAAAATCCCTTTCCAATGCATTTTCAGTAAAATCCCTTTCCAATGCATTTTCATAGTAAAACATCTTTCCAATGCATTTTCATATTAAAATCCCTTTCCAATGCATTTTCATAGTAAAATCCCTTTCCAATGCATTTTCATAGCAAATCCCTTTCCAATGCATTTTCATAGTCAAATCCTCTAATGCATTTTCATACTAAAACCCCTTTCCAATGCATTTTCATAGTAAAATCCCCTTCCAATGCATTTTCATAGTAAAATCCTTTTCCAATGCATTTTCATAGTAAAATCTCTTTCCAATGCATTTTCATAGTAAAATCTCTTTCCAATGCATTTTCATAGTAAAATCTCTTTCCAATGAATTTTCATAGTAAAATCTCTTTCCAATGCATTTTCATAGTAAAATCTTTTTCCAATGCATTTTCATAGTAAAATACCTTTCCAATGCATTTTCATAGTAAAATCTCTTTCCAGTGCATTTTCATATTAAAATCTCTTTCCAGTGCATTTTCATAGTAAAATCACTTTCCAATGCTTTTTCATAGTAAAATCCCTTTCCAATGCATTTTCATAGTAAAATCCCTTTCCAATGAGTTTTCATAGTAAAATCCCTTTCCAATGAGTTTTCATAGTAAAATCTCATTCCAATGCATTTTCATAGTAAAATCTCTTTCCAATGCATTTTCATAGTAAAATCCCTTTCCAAAGCATTTTCATAGTAAAAATTCTTTTCCAATACATTTTCATAGTAAAATCCTTTTCCAATGCATTTTCGTAGTAAAATCCCTTTCCAATGCATTTTCATAGTAAAATCCCTTTCCAATGTATTTTCATAGTAAAATCCCTTTCCATTGCATTTTCATAGTAAAATCCCTTTCCAACGCATTTTCATAGTAAAATCCCTTTCCAATGCATTTTCATAGTAAAATCTCTTTCCAATGCATTTTCATAGGAAAATCCCTTTCCCATGCATTTTCATAGTAAAATCCCTTTCCAATATATTTTCATAGTAAAATCCCCTTCCAATGCATTTTCATAGTAAAATCTCTTTCCAATGTATTTTCATAGTAAAATCCCTTTCCAATGCATTTTCATAGTAAACTCCTTTCCAATGCATTTTCATAGTAAAATCTTTTTCCAATGTATTTTCATAGTAAAATCCGTTTCCAATGCATTTTCATAGTAAAATCCCTGTCCAATGCATTTTCATAGTAAAATCCCTTTCCAATGCATTTTCATAGTAAAATCCCTTTCCAATGCATTTTCATAGTAAAATCCCTTTCCAATGTATTTTCATAGTAAAATCCCTTTCCAATGCATTTTCATAGTAAAACCTCTTTCCAATGCATTTTCATAGTAAAATCCCTTTCCAATGCATTTTCATAGTAAAATCCCTTTCCAATGCATTTTCATAGTCAAATCCTTTTCCAATGCATTTTCATAGCAAAATCCCTTTCCAATGCATTTTCATAGTAAAATCCCTTTCCAATGCATTTTCATAGTCAAATCCTTTCCAATGCATTTTCACAGTAAAACCCCTTTCCAATGTATTTTCTTAGTAACATCCCCTTCCAATGCATTTTCATAGTAAAATCCTTTTCCAATGCATTTTCATAGTAAAATCTCTTTCCAATGCAATTTCATACTAAAATCCCTTTCCAATGCATTTTCATAGTAAAATCCCCTTCCATTGTATTTTCATAGTAAAATCCCTTTCCAATCCATTTTCATAGTAAAATCCCTTTCCAATGCATTTTCATAGTAAAATCCCTTTCCAATGTATTTTCATAGTAAAATCCCCTTCCAACGCAGTTTCATAGTAAAATCCCTTTCCAATGCATTTTCATAGTAAAATCTCTTTCCAATGCATTTTCATAGGAAAATCCCTTTCCCATGCATTTACATAGTAAAATCCCTTTCCAATGTATTTTCATAGTAAAATCCCCTTCCAATGCATTTTCATAGTAAAATCTCTTTCCAATGTATTTTCATAGTAAAATCCCTTTCCAATGCATTTTCATAGTAAAATCCCTTTCCAATGCATTTTCATAGTAAAATCTTTTTCCAATGTATTTTCATAGTAAAATCCGTTTCCAATGCATTTTCATAGTAAAATCCCCTTCCAATGCATTTTCATAGTAAAATCTCTTTCCAATGCATTTTCATAGTAAAATCCCTTTCCAATGCATTTTCATAGTCAAATCCTTTTCCAATGTATTTTCATAGGAAAATCTCTTTCCAATGCATTTTCATAGTAAAATCCCTTTCCAATGCATTTTCATAGTAAAATCCCTTTCCAATGCATTTTCATAGTAAAACCCCTTTCCAATGTATTTTCATAGTAAAATCCCCTTCCAATGCATTTTCATAGTAAAATCCTTTTCCAATGCATTTTCATAGTAAAATCTCTTTCCAATGCATTTTCATAATATAATCTCTTTCCAATGCATTTTCATAGTAAAATCTCTTTCCAATGCATTTTCATAGTAAAATCCTTTTCCAATGCATTTTCATAGTCAAATCCTTTCCAATGCATTTTCATAGTAAAACCCCTTTCCAATGCATTTTCATAGTAAAATCCCTTTCCAATGCATTTTCATAGTCAAATCCTTTTCCAATGCATTTTCATAGTAAAATCTCTTTCCAATGCATTTTCATAGTAAAATCCCTTTCCAATGCATTTTCATAGTCAAATCCTTTCCAATGCATTTTCATAGTAAAATCCTTTTCCAATGCATTTTCATAGTAAAATCCCTTTCCAATGCATTTTCATAATAAAATCCCTTTCCAATGCATTTTCATAGTAAAATCCCTTTCCAATGCATTTTCATAGTAAAATCCCTTTCCAATGTATTTTCATAGTAAAATCCCTTTCCAATGCATTTTCATAGTAAAATCTCTTTCCAATGCATTTTCATAATATAATCTCTTTCCAATGCATTTTCATAGTAAAATCTCTTTCCAATGCATTTTCATAGTAAAATCTCTTTCCAATGCATTTTCATAGTAAAATCCCTTTCCAATGCATTTCCATAGTAAAATCCCTTTTTATGCATTTTCATCGTAAAATCCCTTTCCAATGCATTTTCATAGTAAAATCCCTTTCCAATGCATTTTCATAGTGATATCCCTTTCCAATGCATTTTCATAACAAAATCCCTTTCCAGTGCATCTTCATAGTAACATCACGTCTCTTATCCACTTGACGCCAGTCCTTCTCTCCTCCTTTTTACATAACCCCGTTTATCTTGTCTTTTTTCTTTCTCACTTTACCTTCGCCACTTTCATCACACCTGTATCACCACCATTCTCTTGCCCTTTTTCTAACGCCCGCTTTAACTAGTTCGTCTTTCTCTTCGCTCTCCTCCTGCTTAAACTTTTATTCTCTTATGTAGCTCCGTGAACATCAGTGGCGGTACAGCCTGGCTCAGGAGTGAAACGCTTAAAAAAGTGCTCCATATCGAAGATAGAGCGTATGTAATGTAATAATCTGGCCGCACCCAAGAAGGCCGATGATGCGTGGGCGTTTTCCGGCCGTTGAAAGGAACGGATGGTTGTTTGACCTTATTTCCGGCAGAGCGGAAATAGACAGGGTCTCTGAGAATTTACGTAGGCGTCGCGTAGGCGTCGCGTGATCAAGAAAAAACCGGAAGAAACAATTTCCGGTTTTGGAAGATATATAAAGACTGCGAAAAACACAGTCTTGGAATCAGTTTTGACAGTCTCCAGAAGTCGACAGTAGAAGAGAAGTCGAGTCACAGTCGAAGTCAGAAGTCGAAACAGAGAAGTCGAAGAAGTCAATCTCGACAGACGAGTCTCGAGAAGTCGAAGAAGAAGCTAGACGAGCTAAGAGAGAGTATACACTCACGTCGTCACCCCTGTCAACCTTGGAAGAGCGCTCCCTCACTCTTTGTTCCTAGGCGACACGGTCCATCGTCGTCAATAAAAAATATAAGTCATATATTTTTATATACACCCGTGTTTGTTATTTGTCGCTATATAACACGTATATATTAGAGTTGTAGACCATGACGTCATAGGATGACGCTTCAATGTGAGTTTTAATGAAAGAAGTTTGAATGAAAATGCGAAACTGACAGATACAATACAGTGTTGATTTCCATGTCCGCAATAACTACACTACCGGCCATAATTATCAGGCAAAGCCAGCTTTTTTCAAAGAAATTATGTATTTCATACTATTTTTAGTATTTATTGCCAAGTGGATAATTCTAAATGAAAAGAGAATGGTTCTTTTTTAATTATTGCTTTGCAAAATTTTACAAGGTATCCAGGAAGCCTTTGCTTTGGCCAGCCAATAAGAAGAAGAGACTAGTATGGGGAAGAGAGCACAAAACCTGGGTACCATAACAGTTTATTTAATGCACATATTATTGGGCTGTATTAACAGAAAAACATTCTCTTTTCATTTAGAATTATCCACTGAGCAATAAATACTAAAAATAGTATGAAATACGTAATTGTCTTTTAAAACTGGGGTAGCCTAATAATTATGGCCGGTAGTGTATATCAATTATATATTAACTTTGTGCATATCTGAGAGGCAATTTTTAGTGAATCAATGATTGCTTGAAAACCAACGATTTCTTTGTTTAAGATTTTTAAAAAGTTATTTCTTCCTCAGTTTGGATCATTTCTCTATTTTGTTAAAGAAATTTGAAGAGAAATTTTCCAATTACAGCTTTGAGCTTTCGGACATTATCAAAGTTTTTTTTCTCTTTTGTTGGTTGATAGTTTTGATAGAAATTCATTGTGTTTCCGTTGCGTGGTTCGAGTCTTTTGTCATCACGCCTCTTTAATTTACCCTTCTTTTTTTCAGATATCGTGTCGTCTCATTTTTTTTTTATTAATTTGAAATAGATATAGCACGCTTGATCCTCATTTGAAGGCAATTTTATTCATGCTGGGTTGTTTTTTATGATTAAGACTTCTGGTATTTGTAATCGTTTTTTGTTTAATATATGTATATACTTTGCGCTTTGTATATGTATTATTGTTACTGATGTAATTCATGTGCAGGTAGAACAAGATTTTGCAACAAAAGAATTCGAACAAAAGAAAATGGCTACATGTTAAAAGATATTTTTGCTCTGTGCATATTGAATCAAGAGAAAACGTGCAGGAAACGCAGTTCTTAGCCGTGAAAGAATCCGCGCGAAAACAATATATCAATCAGGATTTTTTCGTTGCAAAAAGAGGAAAATGGTGCCTAAATTGGTTGGAAATAGCAAAATATAGTAAAAGGATGAATTAATATGAAAAAAAATATTAGAAATTTTGCGTATGGATTGTTGACCATTACAGGCGAACGTGAGGGAAAAATGGCCACGTTGCAATCGGTAGTAGACAGGCTTGGATCTGCATCCATTTGCAGCCTGACTGTTAGAATCGGTAAGAAAGATGACCTCATCGTTCAAACGAATCTTCAAGTAAAAATAACATTACAGGGGTATTTGAATGAAAGATTTGTCATATAGATTCTGAATAAAAAAAAAACAAAAAAAATCCATACATTGTTTTTTTTGTTTTGTTTTTTTCACTCTTTCTACATATGGATACCTGTCCAATTGTTCTACATTTTGTCTTTTTTCTTTTCTCTTTTCTCACTTCAAGCGAGTGTTTAACAATTCTTATTCTCTCTCTTCGCCGAGCTCCAGTGCACAATTTGATTGCCTTTATATGACCAAGATGAAGTAATATTTCACAATAAATGGAACATTGTTCACTGCCATTTTGAAAAGGGCGAAGGATCATCGGGGCTCTTTATAGATTCAGGCAAACATTCATATGCACATTTGTGATATTATATGTACGAGAGTGAATCAATAAGTACATAGCCCGGCACATCCATCTCAGCTGAAATTCCATCTACAGTTTTCATTCTATAATGTTTATGATTACGATTCTATATTGAATTAAGTGCATTGTTAAAGAAAGAGATGTTGAATAATATATATTTGTTGTATAAATAATATATATTTGTTGTATAAATAATATATATTTGTTGTATAAAGTAACTATTTTTTCATTAACTTACGTCCTTAGTCATTTCACCCAAAGCAAGGCTAGAAAGCCTCTACCACGCAGGGGTTTACTGGGTGAAAGAATATGAGTAAAACATTATTAAAATTTTGAAGGTCAAAGTTGACTGGGAAACAAGTTGGAAAAGATATATATAATCAAGAAGTGCGAGAGAAGATACTGTTACCATAGAACTTACGGTTATATCGGTCCATTTCAACTGTAAAGTGATGAGACCTTGCCAAGGAAGTAAGAAGCCGGAAGAGAGTTCCACAAGCAAGAAGTGCAAGACAAGAAAATGTTAGCATAGAACTTACAGTTATATCTATCCATTTCAACTGTAAAGTGATAAGACCTTGCCAAGGAAGTAAGAAACCGGAAGCGAGTTCTACAAGCAAGAAGTGCAAGAGAAGAAACTGTTATCATAGAACCTACGGTTATATCTGTCCATTTCAACTGTAAAGTGATGAGACCTTGCCACCTATCTAGTCAGTCGGTCAGTCAGTTAAGTGCCATACATGATACACTATTTGCTGATCGTGTCTCCAAATAGATATGACTGACTAGGCGGAAGATTTTCCCGCCGTAGGTGGCCATTGCTTTCTGCGGTAGACTGGTTTCAACCAAGGCTATAGAACACAATCTGTCTCGTTATTCAATCCATAGCTGTAGGGTGATCCGACATATTAATATCTTTTCTAAGGATCTTTGCACGTTAAGGAATGCAACGAATTCTACTGAAATTTTTAAGACTAAAAAAATACCTCTTAGGTTCATACAACTCTTGATGAAAACGCCATAATTCCTTGTATTGTAATTTCAAAAATTGTGCGTTCAAAAATTTTCTGCCACGTGAGCGTTCAAAAAAAAAAAAACACCGACCGTTACGTGAGCGTTCTTAAAAAAAACGTAAACGGTAAAATCAGTTATTGCAAATCGCTTGAAGACACCACTCATGGTAGAAACCTGGGTCGCGTAATAACTCGTTTACAAATAGAAAATATTCAAAAGTTCTGCAATATAATTGTATTTAACACTTTTTAATACAAATGTGCACTGGTTTAACATTATTATGACCAGAAACTAAGTAATTAAATGATATATATATATATATATATATATATATATATTGGGCGTGTATAAAAAATCTGCCTACTTCTACCGAGCTCCCGTAGCTCAGAGGTAGAATCACCGATTGACTCCAATTCGGTCGGGTTTCAGTTCTGGGTAAAAAACAATCGGCTGTCTAACCGTACTGATGAGCTGTGATTCAGCGAAACAGATCTGTCTGCAGATGGCTATTTACTTTCTCACACCTTGAGAGAAGATAATAGACTTTGAAAAACAGTAACTACTCTGGCATCTACGCATACTTCATTCACAATGAAATAAAACACTCTCAGCTATTGGGCGTGTATAATGATAATATACACGCTAAAAATTCTGCATCCTTCTACCGAGTGCCCGTAGCTCAGAGGTAGAATCGCCTACTGACGCCAATTCGGTCGGGTTTCAATCCTGGGTAAAAAGATATCGTCTGTCTAACCGTACAGATGAGCTTTGATACAGCGAAACAGACCTGTCTCCGGATGACCATATATATATATATATATATATATATATATATATACACACGTCAGAAAACTTGCTATTGTTTCTTATTTGTTTGGTTAATTTTCTGTTGCTTTTCATTTTTATAAAAAGGGGGGTACCGACCACGTGTGGCCTATGGCCAATATTGTTATTCCTGGTCAGGGCCTCTATATTCTATATGTATGCCCGTGCATATACACGGAACTATTCAGAATCCATCGACAGTTGTGTGAGCTCGAAGTCATAAGTCATCGTGACTGAGGGTTTTTGGCGTACTTGACTACGTTTCAAAAGTTAATTACTCAAGATTGTTATGTAAATTCTGCTATAAACTCTAAATCTGCGATCAGCATTGTTGCAGGATAATGTACGTGTAGGCTTTGTGGGTGTTGTACAAGCATAAATGTGCTTGAGCAGAAAGGATTCGTTGGATGTGTGTGCCTGAAAACGATTGACTGACACATATACGCGCACCCAATCGGAGTCTAAATGTACTGATGAGCTGTGATACAGCGAAACAGATCTGTCTGCGGATGAACATATATAATTGCACAAAAAAGCAAATTGTTGTTCTAAATACAATATAACTAAAACTACTACAATTATTTAATCCTAATTCTGCCTTAAACTTTCTATCCCTCTTTACTCATAGATAGTAGTTAAATAAAATCTATTGTTCAATAATAATTTAAAAAAAAATAAAGTCTAACCTCCTGATAAAAATTATTGTCTACCCATTTAAAAAATCTAAGGTCCCACTATGTATTTTACCCAGACAAAATTAAAAAGTAACATGTCTAGATCTAAGCCATCCTGCCCTCTTTCCTAACCCAAATGGTTACATAATTCTAAATGCTGATTGGCTAGTTTTGACACACCTAAATGCATTTCCTCCAACCACTACTCCCTAATTTTTTAAAGTTTTTAGAATATTATGAACATTTTTGTGTAGTAATATAATGCTTTTATAAACCATTGTAATAACAAAGTTAGAATATTAAGCTCTACTCTATTGAGCACTCTTTATAAAAAGTAAATGCTTGAACAGTGGGTTTTTGATCTGCATGTTCTTTCACTTTCTTGTAATATATATATATATATATATATATATATATATATATATACTTTTTTAAAACCTTTTTAAGTAATATGTGGTCCCAATAGAAACCTTACTCAGACAAAATAATTTTCATTAAAATTTAATTAATAACTATGTTTTATATATAACTTATACGCTAACATAAATAAAGAATTGTACATTTGGTACAATGTACAATGTACATTTTGGACAGTTCTGTTCTGAAACATTAAACTTTTAGTGTAGTAATGTTCCTTTTTTTTAAACCATTGTAATAACAAAATTACAATATATATATATATATATATATATATATGTATGTGTGTGTGTGTGTTATTATTACGCGAGAACATGTAAAAAACTACTATAAAATTGTACATTTTGTTTCAACATTGAAAGTACGTCTTATCTGGTAGTTACCAAACATAGTAATAAACGTTTTTTTATTTTTTTTAATTATCTGAAAGCAACACTTCCCTTTATACAGGTTGTCCATAAAGTTTGTATGCACTTTTAAAAGTTATAACTTTATTTGTATTTGAGTTAGAAATAATTTGTAAAAATGATTAGAAAAAAGTAAATCTATATGTTTTAAGATTTTATTGAAATTTTATCGAAGTTTCCGCCTATTTTTCATCATTAGCAATACAAATGGTAATACGATTTAGCAGTTCACGGAAAACATTTGCCAACTGATTTACAGTAACACTTGAAATCACATTAGTTATTCTAGCTTTCAAATCTTCTAATGAACTAGATTTGGTTGCATACACAATTGTTTTCACATATCTCCATAAAATAATCTAAATAAACCTTTAAAAACATATATGGATTAAAATGGATAAAAACATAAATAAAAATTTAAATAAAACCATTAAAAACATATATGGATTAAAATGGATAAAAACAAAAAAAAAATTCAATAAAACCTTTAAAAACATATATGGATTCAAATTTCAATAAAATCTTTAAAAACATATATGGATTAAAATGGAAAAAAACATAAAAAAAATTCAATAAAACCTTTAAAAACATATATGGATTAAAATGGATAAAAACATTAAAAAAAAATTCAATAAAACCTTTAAAAACATATATGGATTAAAATGGATAAAAACATAAAAATAAATTTCAATAAAACCTTTAAAAACATATATGGATTAATCCTTTAAAAGGATTAGAAAGGAACCTTTAAAAACGTATATCTATGTTTTGAAAGGTTTTATTGAAATTTTATTTAAGTTTCCACGTATTCTCCACCATTAGCAACACAAAGGGTAATACGATTTTGCAGTTCACGGAAAATATTTGCTAACCTATTTATAGTAATGCCTGAAATCAGTTATTTTAGCTTCCAAATCATCTAAGGAACGAAATTTGGTGGCATACACAATCGTTTTCACATATCTCCATAAAAAATTTAATGGAGTCAAATCTGGCGAACGTGGAGGCTATTAAAATGGTTCACACCTTTTGATCCATCTGTTTACTTATCTAAAAATTGTTGCAAATTTTATTCAATAACTATACTTAAAACACGGATGTGCGTTGTGGCGCAGTGGATATCGGCTAGGAACGAGAAATCGGGGAACCGAGTTCGAATTCCAGTTGAATTCCTTGCATTCACTTACGCGCAAATACCCTTGGGAAAGGTATTAATCCGTCTCTTCCCTACAGTTATGGGTTAAATAATTGGACAGATTGGGTTCTATAGACTTGGTCGGCAACCAGTCTACCGAAGAAAGCAATGGCAACCTACTGCGGGATAATCTTCTGCCCAGTCAATCATGTCTCTTTCGAGACATGATCGCCCAAGCGTGTATCGCGCATGGCACTTAACTGACTGATACTTAAAACAAGGTACATTAAACTTTATAACATATTTTACAGATTATTTCTATCACAAATACAAGTAAAGTTATAATTTTTTTAAGTTCACAAGGACTTTATGGACACACTGTATTTGGGAATAATTTTTCGTGCAAAGTAAAAGGATTTAATAAAGAAAAAAGAGAAAAGTAAGAAAGAGAGAAAAAAGGGAAGAAAAGAGATGAAAATAAACTGAGAAACCAAGAAAAGGAAAAGAAAGAGGAGAAGGAGAATAGAAATAGAAAGTGAAGAGAAAAATAAGTGAGAAATGTAAAGAAGAGAAGAGCCAATGAAAACGGCTGAAAGAGGGGAAGTCAAAATTAGTGCGGAAATGGATTGCAGACAGATATAAACATAAGTTATAATGTTACAACTCAAAGCTTTTGGCATTTAAAATAAATGACAAAATCCCATACACAAACAGAAATATTATTCATAGTACTGCTGCCATTTATGGTCAGGTGCCCCTGCGGTTCTCCTCAGTGTTCTTGACAAGCTCCAAAGGAGAGTCTGTAATGTGATAGGTACTGATCTGGCGACTCGACTGCAGCCACTTCCCCATCGTCGAAATGTGGCCTCCCTTTGTTTGTTCTATAAATACTTTCATGGCTTGTGCTCGGATGAGCTTAAGTCACTGATGCCTCCTCAACAGGTGTTTACTCGTGCAACCAGACTGGCAACTGGCTCCCACCCATTCACAGTCAGGTTAGCCAAATGCAGACGACAATTCTACTCCTGCAGCTTCTTCTCTCGCACTTCCCGCCTGTGGAACTCGCTCCCGTATTCTTGCTTTCCTGACGGCTACAACCTCCAGAAATTTAAATGCAAAGTCAATACTCATCTACTAACCACTGGATTCTAGCTCTCTCCCCACCCCTGTATAACCTTCCCTTTCTCTCCACCTATGTATCTGTCATCGCACCTGCTTTCTATTGTTCCTTTCTGACTAGTCTGTACTCCTCTTTTCTAATTAATCTTTTTACATTTATGTAACCCCCTGCACATCAGTGGCATTAGAACCGAATACGAAGAAGAATATTTTCAGTTACTCCTCCTATCAATTGTCTGAGCAGGAATCTGCTGTGGTAAATTTTTGCTTTGTTCCCCGAAGGCCTTTACCCCTTCAAATCTTTTCAAAACATCCCTATTTCCGTGCAAATGTATATGCTGAACTCAAATCGGTAATTGTTTATTGAAAAAACCTACCTTCTTTCATTTTATCGAGAAGAAAAATATGGAAATTCTTGTCGCTGTTTATCTCACCCCCTAACCATGGTTCAAAAATGTTATTCACTGCAGACTGACTTCACGCGTAATTTTACGATTTTTCTGCCTTTTTACTTCCATTTTGCGATTAATGCGCGGAAAATGAGTTCCGAAACACAACAAATCGCGGAGCGATTGTTGAAACGGGAGTAAATAGAACGAATTCAGAATCCTACGCATCAAATCATTCAGCAGTTAATCAGATATGAGAACGGTGGTAAGGGGTGAGATATAGTCCGATTTATTTCAGGTCGATAACCTGAAAAAAAGATAGGTTTCTTCTATCAACAATTATCGATTTGAGTTCAGCATATACATTTGCACGGAAATAAGGAATGTTTTGGTAAAGGCCTTCGGGGAACAAAACAAAAATTTACCTCTGCTGTTCTTGCTCATGGCTTGGATTTTTTGGATTCCACCTACCATGTCAGATAAGGAAAATATATTTTCTGAGTTTGAGGTGTTGTTCTCGCAACTTGAGAAACTTGTCCCTCTTTCTTTGGATGCTCTTAGCAACCTTAGAACCAAATTAAATAATTATGCTCATTTGTTTTCGAGTACTTCTGTTGCTACTTCTGAGTCAAATTTGAAAATTGAGCACAGATGTAGCGTCAGATCTTTAAAAGAAAACCGTGATTTGGTGATTTCTAGACCTGATAAAAAGACTGGCGTAGTCTTTATGGATTAAACCGATTATGTTATTAAATATTAGGCTCTACGAAAAAATATGATACAACCATTTCAATAGAAATAATATTCCAGAAAAAAAAAACTATTGAAGTGAGTTAAAAACGCGATTCTTTCTCCCGAAATATCTGATGTAATTAGACCTTCTGGCTCAATCAGATCCCGCTTTTATGGTCTTCCAAAATAGATAAGGGGTACCGTTAAGACCAATATTATCAATGATAGGGCTTTCACAACATAAGGCGGCCAAATGGCTTCCTTAATTGCTACAACCTGTTTTGCAGCACTACAGCTCATTTACTATAAATGTTTCATTTTTCTTTGTTGAGCTTATCAATGAATGTCCATCTTCTTTTTCTTTTTTTAATCGTTTCACCCCAAGCAAGGCGGTACCGCCACTGATGAGCAGGGGGCTACATAAGATAGAAAACATTTAGGCAAGAGAATGAAGAGAAAGACGGACTAGTTACAGTGGGTATCAGAGAAAGGGCAAGAGAAGGATGAAAACACAGGCGAGAAGACAGCTGCTAAGGCAAAGAGAAAGGAAAAGAACAAGATAGGACAAGATGTACAGGGTGATGTAGAAAAAATTGAGTCAAGTAGATAAGAGATGAGTATTGAACTTGCATTCAAATACCTGGTCAAGTACTGACTTTGCATTTAAATACCTGGAGATTGTAGCCGTCAGGAAAGCAGGTATACGGAAGGAAGTTCCAGAGGCGGCAAGTGCGGAAAAGAAGCTGCTGCAGTAGATTTGACGGCTGCATTTAGTTGATTTAACTGTAAGTTGATGGGACCTGCCAGGTCGGGACCTATCGTGTTACAGATTCTTCTCTGGAGCCTAACGAGAACACTAAATTTTTTCACCCCAAGCAAGGCAGTACTGTCACTGGTGCTCAAGTGTTTACATAAGAGGAGATTGATGAGAAAGAGGAACCCGTTACAGAGGGTGTCAGAGAATGAGTAAGAGAAGGATGAGATCACTGGTGTGAAGACGGCTGCATGAGAGTAGAGTGGAAAGGGAAAAGAACATGTTACAAGGGTTGTCAGGGAAAGCATGCGAGATATAAGATGGCAATTGCTATTGCCTTTAATTATTGGAGATTATAGCTGTCAAGAAAGCAAGTATACGGAAGAGAATTCCATAGGCGGGAAGTGAGAGAAAAGAAGCTGATAGAGTAGAAGTTGTGGCTACATTTGATTGATTTCACTGTAAAGAAGTAGGACGTAATTGCAAGTCTAGTAGCACGAGTAAACACATTCGTTCCGTTCTGTGTTTTGATTTGTCATAGAAACGATGCTCACTCTTGATGCTACTGGACAAATATTTTTATGTTGAAGGAGGAAGGGCTGATGACAATAATCTCCCTTCTGCATAAAGACATGTTGGCCGGTACGAAAGAAACCTTGCACGAAAGGCGCGAACACGCTTCTGGTAAGTTTATGTGCTCATATAATGTATGCTCCTTATTTACTTGTGTTCTCCTCATGGAAACAATATTTGCAGTGATTTTCTTTATCGGAGTTCTTTGTCTCTTCAGATATTTCTGAAGAAATTTTCGGGGAATTAATGAAGTTTACCACTTTATCTGCTGAATTTAGTTTCGACATGATGTACCGTGAGATTGATGGTGTAGCCATGGGCTCTCCTTTGGGTTCTGCATTGGCTAATTTTTGGCGGGGGTTTATGAAGAGAAATTACTTCATGATTAATTGTGTCCCTGTTTTTATTGTCGTTATGTTGATGATACAAATTGCTTCTTTAATGATGAATCTGAGGCAGATCAATTTCTCTCCTCGCTTAATAATCTCCGTACTTCTGTGAGTTTTACTATTGAGAAACAGGTTAATTTCAAACTTGCTTTCTTTGATGTATTACCCCATCGTACACCAACATCTTTTTGCATATAGAAGAGTTACTTTTTTCGGTTTATACACGCGTTGGGACTCCATTTTGCCCCCAAAAGCTCAAAATAAACCTCATAAAACGTGAACGCATCGAGCATTGATGATCTTTTATGAAGAGTTCCTTGATAGTGAAATACATTTTATAAAGAGAACTTTGTGCGATAGTGCGTATTCACCCACTGTTGTCATTTCGATAATTTGTAACAAGATCGCTGATTTCAGAAAGAATAACCCGGAAGTTATTGCTAAATGTCCAATGAATTTAAGATTTCCGCGGATTGGAGAGAAGGGTGAAAACCTAACTAGGCAAATTTCTTCTGATGCAGAGAAATGTTATTTTTCTGCCAAGATGCACGTTGCGTTTGGTACTAAAACTGTTTTAGCTTCAAGTCGTAAGGACGTTCTTTACCCTCATCAAATACATTCTGTAATTTACAAATATATTTGTGGCTGCGGTGTCAATTACATAGGTAAGACAAGACAACGGCTTGACAAGAATCAAGCAGCATGTTCCCCTGAAAGTCAGAAACCATACCTGGCAAGAAAATGAACTTATCCGTAACACGTATTGTTCCTCAATTTGTGAACATCTAATAAAAAATGGAAATTGTGCCATGGAGTTTATGTGGATTGATCTTCCCGATTTGCCAATTCACATTCACTTTTCCACTTGAAGGCGCCGGAGTGTGTTTACATCAGGTCTTGCAGACCCTCGCTGTGTAAACAGAGAGAGTGTTTGCTGGGCCTTGCTGGGATCAGCCTCTAGCAGTTCATCCCCCTTTCCCATCATTGACCATTTCATTTTTCACACCTCTTACATTTTACATTAAGTTCTCCCAATTAAAAACTTTGAGTGGGAGCGAAACCAGTTTTCTTTTATATATATATATATATATATATATATATATATATATGTGTGTGTATGCTATTTGTAAACGAGTTATTACGCTATCTAGGTTTCTATCACGAGTGGTGTCTTCAGGCGATTTTCAATAACTGCTTTTACCGTTTACATTTTTTTTTGAACGCTCACGTGGCAGGGCATTTTTGAACGCCCATTTATTCAAATTACAAGGAATTATGACGTTTTTATCCTTGCTTGTATGAACCTAAGAGGTATTTTTTAGTATGGTTACACTTAGTCATAATTAGGTGGTTCAATCACAAGTCTACATTCAAAATAGAACACTTAAAAAACTGTACAAAACTGGCTAGCCACGTGTGGAAATTAAAACAAAAATATTGAAAAGACCCAGACATAATGTGGAGTATAGTAAAAACAGCCAAGCCTTACAATGGTGGCAAAATATGTAGACGGTGCCAAGAAGAAAATTAGAGATTTTGTTATTCCCAAACAAAAAAGAACGGAAATTATGACTAATTGTAACCGTACTAAAATTACCTACTAGGTTCATACAACCATAGATGAAAACGTCATAATTCCTTGTAATTTTAAAAGATGCGCGTTCAAAAATTCCCTGTCACGTGAACGTTAAAAAAAAAAAAAAAAAAAAAAAAAAACACCGTTATGTGAGCGTTCTTAAAAAAAAGTAAACGGTAAAATCAGTTATTGAAAATCGCTTGAAGACACCACTCATGGTAGAAACCTGGGTCGCGTAATAACTCGTTTACAAATAGAAAATATTCAGAAGTTCTACAATGTAATTGTATTGAACATATTTTAATATAAATGTGCACTGGTCTAATCTTATTATGACCAGAAACTAAGTAATTAAACAATATATATATCCGCATGAATAAGGAACGAGGAAAAATTTACAATGCCCCAAGAACTAATTTAAAACAGTGCTCGATATATAATATAGAGCTGTGAATATTTATTATGAATTGTATTTTAGGACATGTACAATTTTTTAATAGATTTCCACTACAAATTGTACATTTTGTTTCGACATTGAACTTACAATGTCTCATCAAATTTTACTTATTACCCACCACAAACCATAATCTAATTCAAAGTTTTATAGAAAAAAGTGATTTCCTAAATTCAAAATTAAGGTTCAATATACAAAATTAGATTAATTATAAAAACTGTGCCTGAATACAAAAAATATTCTATAGTTGTACAAATAAACATTAAGGATAAGTTCAATCCCTCCCCTCCCATACTTTACACCTCCTTACTCTCCCCAAACTCAAATATAGATCCCACCCTTTTACAGTGAAACCGATAAAATGCAGCCGTAACTTCTACTCCAACAGTTTCTTTCCTCGCACTTCCCGACTGTGGAATTCTCTTCCACACGATTGCTTCCCCGACGGCTACAATCTCCAGGAGTTTAAATGTAAGGTCAATACACACCTCCTAACACACTAACCTGCTCCCATTCTATCAAGCACTCTTCCCATCTGCCCGACCCTCATCCTCGCTATCCTTACTGATCTGTCACCTTTATCCTGACATTCCCTATGTCTATCCACTCCTTCTCTTTACCTTCCCCTATGTAGCCCCATGCGCAATAGTGGCAGTGGAATGCCTTGTTTGGGGTGAGATGATTAAAAAAAAAAAAAAAAAAAAGAATAAAGGCTAGCCAGGCGGCCATAAAAACACATACACCATTTTCTAATGTTAAATCTGTCTACAAAATTGCCGACACTTTAATTAATCAACTATATCCCCTACCCACCCCACGTTCTTCAAAATTCTAACGGACAATTTACAAGACTTATTCCCTTATCGCTAACACCCGCCAACATCCCACACACAACTCCCAAATATAAGTAAAAAGACCTTCCATTATTTTACACACCACCTGATGAGACATTGTAAGTCCAATGTACAATTCGTAGTGGATATGTACATGTTTTTAATAAATAAATAAATATATAATCTGGCCTTCCCTGAAGATCCGGTTAGGTGAAAACCTAGGTAGGTTTGTTGGCTCTTTAGGATATCTAGTTTGTCTGCTCTGCTTATGTATTGAGCGCTTTTTTGTTATATATTACTCGTCTCGGTTTTTTCTTTGGGCTACGTACTTTGACTGATGTTCACGTGCTTAGCTCTTTCTTTTTTACATCCATTTTTTCCCTTCCGCGTATATACTCGGGGCGGGGGCTCGAAACGAGTTTAGTATATATATATATATATATATATATATATATATATATATATAGTAAAGTTTTGTAATTTGCTTGAAGCATTGTGTAAAATAGTTATATGGGTTATGCCTTGAAGGCTGTCACAATGCGTTGAGTAAAATAAAGGAAGGTAAAGAAGTTTTTGGGCATTACCTATTTGTTAAACATTAATATATATATATATATATATATATATATATATATATATATATATATATTATCTTCATTATGCCCTCTAGCATAAAAATTATAACTTTTAAAGCAATGCTCAGGTTCTGTACCTCAAAAAATGTGTTTAAATTCATTAGAAGTACTTATATGAATTAGATTAAAAATAAAAACAGTATAAAATACATAATATAGAAATAATTCTAATAAAACAATAATAAATATAAAAGTATAAAATAAATAAAAAATAATAAAAATAACAAAAATAAAAAAATATTAATATAAAAATTAAAGGAAAAGTCAAAGAAAATTAAAATGAAAATAAATATAAGGATATATATATGTATATATATATATATATATATTTAAATTGTGTGTATTTTGGCAGCATTTTTTCATTAATGCAGGTTTCATTGAATAATATAGACAAGTTTTGTCTATTAATTTTGTGTAGGATCCGTTCATACCGTCTGATATACTTGATGGTGATGTCGTTGAAAGACAACAAAAAATCACAGTAATTGTTAATTTTTTTATCAGGTCTAAGCTTTCGGCTCACATAAGCCATTATCAAAGAGTAAATATTAACACACAGTAAACATAGAACATTTAAGTTATTAACAATAAAGAGAATTAAATTGAAAATATAAGTCCATCCTGACCGTGGCGGATGGCCGAAGACTGTGACAAAATAGTGGCGTTGTGGTCCCTGATCTGATTACAGGCATTTGAGTACGTTATTGGAAATATCAAAATTGATTGTATTCAAACCAGGTTTAAATTTTTTAATGTAGATTGCTTCGAGGATTTTTAGTTTCTGTTTATTATTTTCTTGTTTGAGTATGTACGTGTTATCAACGAGCGTTTTTCTCAGAAGTGTGCGTTGATAACCGTGTTGTTTTAAATGACGGAATATATTTGAATTTTCATTTAAGTGCAACGTCAGACGCCGTGAGAGCGAATTTGTAGTGTGGCCAATGTAGATATTATTGAGGTTGTTAGAGATACATTCTCTAAATGGACATATGAATTTATATACTACATTGTTTTTTTTGCAAATCACTAACGGTGGGGGAAGAGTCGTTGCGGACGAATGAATTAGACTCGATAAAAAAATCAACAATTACTGTGAATTATTGTTGTCTTTCAACGATATCACCATCAAGTATATCAGACGGTATGAACGGATCCTACACAAAATTAATAGAAAAAACTTGTCTATATTATTCAATGAAACCTGCATTAATATATATATATATATATTACAATCAAGTTAAGTTCTAAGGACCCAAAATAGAATTGATAAATCATTTATACATCCTCCCAATTTGCTGCGTTTTCAACATTTTAATCGGGAATGTCCATAAACGTTTCCTTCACGGATATGCACATGTCCAAGAAACACACACACACCATCATGCCCTTTACCATCCAAAAGATTCCTCACATATATATTTTAACATTGTATTCACCTAGGCGCAAATACCCTTTGGAAAGGTATTAATCTGTCCCGTCTCATCAGTTATGGGTTAAATAATAAGAGAGATTGGGTTCTATATCCTTGGTTGGCAACCAGTCTACCGCAGAAAGAAATGCGGGATAATCCTCTGCCCAGTCAGCCATGTCTCTTTCGAGATATGATCGCCCAAAGCGTGTACCACGTATGGTGCTTAACTGACTGACTGAATATAATAGTTGGAATCATGATTAAAGCTTCTACTGGCCATAAAGTGGGGGATCGGTTTTTTATTGTTATGAAGTAATAAACTGAACCCCCAATAATTTCTACTTAATAATATAATACATATCTCCCTCATCTAGCTATGAGTAAAATAACAGGACAGATTGGGTTCTATATCCTTGGTTGGCAACCAGTCTACCGCAGAGAGCAATGGCAACCTACTGCGGGATAATCTTCTGCCCAGTCAGTCATGTCTCTTTCGAGATATGATCGCCCAAAGCGTGTATCACGTATGGTGCTTAACTGACTGACTATTGTTTTAATGCAATTCACACCTGTAGTAATACGCGCATATATATGTAAACAGATAAGTATTTCTCTTTATACATACACATACAAAATATTCAACGCTTATACAAATTAAACAAAAATATTATGTATTGCTTAAATACACGTGATACATATCTGACCAATAAGAATCAAACCTAAATCAGAAAATACCAGTATAACTGTCTCTTTGCCATTTTTCATTTTTTTTTTCTCTCTCTCGATCTCTGAAGAAGATTTATTAAAACTGAAACATGTTAGATTGTGATACGTTTCCTACGTTTTTTTTTGTTTTTTTTTACTTTACTCTATCATCATGTCGGATTCCGATCCATATATTCAACTCACACATGTGTTGGGATTAAATATGAATCGGAACCGGACAGAATGATACGATAAAGAACAAATATGTTCTTACTTTTGTTAAAGCTTCATCAGAGAATAAATAAAACTTTTATTTTTAATAAAAGTGAAACGTGTTAGATTGATAAGCTTTAGCTATTTGCTCTTTGTCATATCATTCTGTCGGATTCCAATCCTTTCTATATACACACACACACACACACAGACACACACACACACACACACATATATATATATATATATATATATATATGTGTGTGTGTGTGTGTGTGTGTGTGTGTGTGTGTGCGTGTGTGTGTGTGTGTGTGTGTTCGGATTAAATATAGATCGAGATCCCAAAAAATGATAGGATAAAGAACAAATAGAAAACGTTCATTAGTCAAACATGCTTTTACTTTCATTAAAGCTTCATCAGAGAATAAATACAAAAATTATTTTTAGTAAAAGTGAAACGTGTTACATTGAGATACATTTCCTGCTTTGTTCTTTTACTTTATCCTATCATTTTTTTCGAGTTCCGATCCACACACACACACACACACACACACACACACACACACACACACACACACATATATATATATATATATATATATATATATACAGATGTATATAGAGAGAGAGGGGAAAGAGAGTAGAGATATAGAGAGTGTAAAAAGAACGAGATAAAGTGGGAGGCATAGTGTTGTCATGGTTATGAACACAGCATTTTCTCGCCTCATTCCTATCTTCTGACCTGTTTCTGAATAATGCATCGAAGTGTGAAACTGCATTATATAGTAATTTTAAACTCCTTTTCTTTCCATATATATATATAATTACATAGAGACCGAGATCAGAAGCAAACAACATTTAGTCCCAAAAGCCACTCCTTATGCATACGGTGTGATGGTTGTATAGAATTCAAATATTGATTTCCATATTTTTCAAGTAAAAGTCTAAATGCGCCTTCGAAAATAATGATTTTCATATCGCTTTCTCACGCTATCTCTCTCTCTCTCTCTCTCTCCGTAGTCAAGCGGTAAATCACGCCGGATAAAACGGTGATTCCCCTTCAAAGGGGTGCGTGGGTTCAATAACCCGCCGGTGAACTCATTCTCTTTATTTCTCGCATACACCGACCGATAGACGTAATAGATACTTTTTTAAATGAAAATGCCACACCTATTTCATAAACGAGTGTCTACTATAAATTCCTATGATGCTATAGTGCGTCATCCGTTCTTGTGAAACGTAGTTGTGTGTTGAAACAGATTAACTGAATTTGGCCTCGTTAGTAGATAGCCCACTATAAGTTATAAAAGGGGTTATAAAACAAGAAAATCAAATCGAGTATGGAAACAAAATTTATATATATACAGATATCAATTAAGGGTTTTTTTTACAAATAAAATTAATGTCTTTTGGATGGGTTCAAAGGTCGTTAAAATGTTCGTAGCAGGAAATGCCGAAAAGAGAGGAACGTCAGTTAGGAATGTCTTTGATGTTTCCGCTCCGTTGGTCGGGTAAGTAGCTCAGGGGATAGAGAAGAAGAAGGGAAAAGCGAGGCGAGCATGGTGTAATCGCTTGACGAGGTCAAGGGACGTACTACTTATGCTCGTACTTTCTCCACTGATGATGATTCCTGTGTCGGCTTTTTATTTTGTCATTGTGGGTCCCAGCAAGTCATTTGGGAAGTTACACCCGTATTTAATTCTGGGCTTCCCATTGGACGATAAACAAAATTCTCGAAAAGGTATTTGATATTTATTAATTTTTGGTTTTTCTGCCGAAACATCTGCGTGAAGCTGGGTGCGCAAAGACAAGTTTTGGTCATTTACTTTCTTGTCCTCAGAGAGCAAACATCCGGTCCCCCGCTTTGCTCGTTATCACCACAATGCATGACACACACATACACACACTCACACACTTAAGGATGGATCCGTAAAGTCACACGTAATTCTGAATTTTTATTTGAAACTTTCATTGTATAATATTTAAATTATATTGTTTGTATTATTGTCGTTGACCCGGTTAAATGTCCAGTATGAATAACGCAAAAACAACCAAATATGAAAATACGAATACATATTAAATACGGAAAGAATACAATACTTCGAACTTGGTTAGTAGGAACGATAATACGAGTTAGTGTGGAAAACTATGATTCGACCCTCAGCCTTAGAACTGGGACTCGTAATGGTCGTTAAGGTAACAGTGTTGGTAGACCGACTCTCGACTGATTTCAGGCCTCTTTGAGGGATCTATCCTCGGGCTACTACTTCTCACCTCTTGTGAGGGGAGGTATAAGTAATGGTTGGATGAGTTCATTCAGTCTGTCGGGGAAGCCGTCATGACAATTATTTCTTTAATTAAAGCAATAGGAGGCTATAACAAAAATAAATATTTAATGCATAAAAAAATTAACTTTGTGACACGCTTCTGAAAACGTAGCACAAAATAGAAATGTCATTATTTTCAGTATTTACATTATTCGGACTACTGTCCTCATCTTTGTTGCCATTTTTACGACGTTTAATATTAGATCATTATATTTGTATATATATTTCTGAGATGAGGTAATATTTACAGTAGTTACATGATTCTGACTATTGTCCTCATCTTTGTTATCATTTTTACGACGTCTAATTATCGATCATTCTATTTGACTATCTTTCTGAGATGAGGTAGTATTTACAATATTTACATTATTCGGACTATTGTTTTTCTCTTTGTAGCCATTTGTACGACATTTAATAATAGATCATTCTATTTGTCTATATTTCTATAATGAGGTAGTATTTACAGTATTTACATTATTCAGACTATTGACCTCATCTTTGTTGCCATTTTTATGACGTTAAATAATCGATCGTTCTATTTGTCTATATTTCTGGGATGAGGTACTATTTACAGTATTTACATTATTCGGACTATTGTCCTTCTCTTTGTAGCCATTTGTACGACGTTTAATAATAGAGCGGACAAGGCTGAATGCTTCGCCCATAGATTCTCCACCAATTCGACACTGGACTCGTCAGGAATACCTACACCCGACTTCCCACGCAGAACTAAGGCTCAACTGCATAACGTCCACATTACACTCTCGCTGGTCTCCAAGATAATTGCACAACTTGACCCACACAAAGCGAGCGGCGGGGACGGAATCCCAATCATAGTACTGAAGAAATGTACCCCAGAACTCTACTCTGTCCACTCTAAACTCTATAACTTCTGTCTATCTACTTCCTGTTTTCCTACCTGTTCAAAGTCCTCCTGTGTAGTTCCTATATTTAAGAATTCTGGCGAACCCTCAGACCCCGCCATTTACCGTCCTATTAGTCTCCTTCCGTTCTTCGGCAAAGTTTTCGAAGCCATTATGAACGCCGAGGTGATTTAGCATCTCACGGCCCACAGGCTTCTCTCTGACAAACAGTACGGGTTTCGCTTCACAAGGTCTACTGCTGATATGCTAACGACCATTACCGAGTACATATACCGGGCTCTTGACAAGAATGGCGAAGCCCGAAACGTTGCCTTGTATATCTCCAAAGCGTTCGACAGGGTCTGGCACGCTGGCCTCTTATGCAAACTGCGGAGCTACGGTATAACTGGACATCTGTTTGACCTCATCCAGTCATTCCTCTCTAACCGCACATTGATGGTAGTATTAAATGGGCATGCCTCCCAAAACTACCATACAAACGCGGGCGTCCCTCAAGGTTCTATCCTGGGTCCCACGCTCTTTCTGATGTACATTAATGATCTCCCCGACGCTATTAATGTCGAGCACCCGAAGAAGACCGGAGCGTACAAGGGCCGAAACGTTGTACAAATGGCAACAAAGATGAGGACAATAGTCCGAATAATGTAAATAGTGTAGATACTACATCATCTCAGAAGTATGAGTTATTATTTTGTCAATCAAATGATACTTTAACAGACACTGAGATGTGGTGGGGCTGATTTTGTTGGATCGCTATCTCGAGATCAACGTACGTCCAGTGCGGTTGTGTGAATCAGTCAGTTAAGTGCCATACGTGATACACGCTTGGGCGATCATGTCTCAAAAGGGACATGACTGACTGGGCAGAAGATTATCCCGCAGTAGGTTGCTATTGCTTTCTGCAGTAGACTGGTTGACGTCTAAGGCTATAGAACATAATCTGTCCTATTATTTGACTCATAACTAGATGGGGAAAGTGATGTACTATATTATTATCTAGTAATTAGGGGGATCAGTTTATTACTTCAAAACAATAGGAAACCGATCCCCCACTTTATGTCCAGTAAAAGCCTTAATCATGTTTCCAGTTATTATATTCAGTCAGTCAGTTAAGTGCCATACGTGATACACGCTTGGGCGATCATGTCTCAAAAGAGACAAGACTGACTGGGCAGAAGATTATCCGGCAGTAGGTTGCCATTGCTTTCTGCGGTAGACTGGTTGCCATCCAAGGCCATAGAACCCAATCTGTTCTATTATTTGACCAATAACTGGAGGGAAGAGACCGATTAATAGCTTTCCCAAGGGTATTTGCGCGTAAGTGAATGCAATGACCCTTGAAAGAACACGGTGCATAAAAGAGGAAAGTTCTGAGAATGATCTTAAGCTAATCCTTAATATATCAGAAAGAGAGAAGGGTTAAAGAAAGAATCATGGGGGACGCCAGCAGAGATTTCATGTACCTCAGAGGATTTGCCATTAACAACGTCCTTCATAGGCCTACCTGACAAGAAGGACATCATAATCGAGAAAACTTTCTCGGAGATTCTATAGCTGACAATGCTCTGTGCCACAGATTCTCAAAGAACTACGAGGTGACTCAGGTGATCATTACTGAGATCTTTTTTTTTAATTCTCAAACGTATATTATGCTTTCTTTACCCTTGTCTCTCTTCCCCTCTATCCGTCCCGTGAGCATCAGGTTCTCCAAGCCCTCCTTCCTCATTAATGTCCCAAACGCTTCAGCTGTCTTTTCCTGATGTTCAGTATCTGTTTCCTTCTCGTGCCCATACTTTCCAGGCATTTGCAAATAAAACCCCAATAAATCAACAGTTTTCTGTGTATTTTTCTAGCACACGAAGTTTGGTTAGTTTCTTTTATGATCTACAAATATTATATATAAAAATAAACATAAAACGTAACTTTAACCTGAAAGAATAAAATTATGTACATATCTGTAGTTCAAGTCATAAACTTGCGTTCAAAGTATTTATCCCCGACCTTTACTTGGCTTTTTGGACTGTCATTTTAATGATGACCATGCATTCGGTTTTCGTGCAGTTTATTTCTAGTCCTTTCTTGTTACTTTCTTCTGCTACCTTCTGCTGGAGGTCTTGTAGTTTCCTTTCTGTGTCTGCTATCAGCACTGTATCATCTGCGTACCTTAGGTTGTTTTAATTGTGGCCTCCGATTACGAATCCAGGCATAACTTCGTGATTAGATAATCCATAAACGTTGATACGCCAGTAAATCAAATCAATCAACTGAACCATTAACTAGTCTTCACTATCCGACTAGTCACCCGATACAAAGTACAAAAGGTCACACACGGTAGAGGCTTACTTAGTGAGATTGTTATGAGAAAATAGACGTGCAAATTATGAGGACTGAAAATTGTTGAGAGCCATGATTGCCTACATCTTAAGTGCCATAAGTGATACACGCTTTGCGCGATCATGTCTAAAAAGAGACATGACTGACTGGGCAGAAGATGATTCCGCAGTAGGTTGCCATTACTTTCTGTGGTAAACTGGTTGCCAGCCAAGACTATAGAACCCAATCTGTTTTGTTATTTAACCCATAACTGGAGGGAAGAGACTGATTAATACCTTTCCCAACGGTATTTGTGCGTAAGTGAATTAAATGACCCTTGAAAGAACACGGTGCATAAAAGAGGAAAGATCTGAGAATGATCTTAAGCTAATCCTTAATATATCAGAAAGAGAGAAGGGTTAAAGAAAGAATGATGGGGACGCCAGCAGAGGTTTCATGTAACTCAGAGGATTTGCCATTAACAACGTCCTTCATAGGCCTACTTGACAAGAAGGACGGTTGTATGAATCAGTCAGCAAAGTGCCATACGTGATACACGCTTTGGGCGATCATGTCTCGAAAGATACATGACTGACTGGGCAGAAGATTATCTCGCAGTAGGTTGCCAGTGCCTTCTGTGCTTGACTGTTTGCCAGCCAAAGCTATAGAACCTCAAACTCTCCGATTATTTAACCCATAACTGGAGGGAAGAGGCGGATTAATACCTTTCCCAAGGGTATTTGTGAGTACGTGAATGCAAAGAATTTAACTGGAATTCGAAATCGGCAACCCTATCTTTCGTTCTGAGTCGATATTCACTGCACCACAAACGCTCATATAGCGTAAATTCGGGTGAGAATTAAAAAAGTGTCAGTTGATATACAAAGAGAAGTAAAGCAAGGTTAATGAAGGAAAATAAGAGAGAAATGAAGGAAGGAAACAAGGAAAGAAAGAGAGAGAAAGAGAGAGGAGGAAAGAAAGAGAAGGGGAATTAAAAAAGAAGGAAGACGATTGTTTAGAAGAAAGAGAGAAGAAAGAGAGATAGATAGAAAGTAAATAGGAAAGAGAATGAAATATAATGAAGGAAAATAAGGGTGAATTAAAGGAAAGGAACCAAGAGAGAGAGAGAGAGAGAGAGAGAGAGAGAGAGAGAGAGAGAGAGAAGGGAAGGGAAGGGAAGATCAAGAATGGGAATTAAAAAAAAGGAAGACGATTGTTTAGAAGAAAGAGAGAAGAAAAAGAGATAGATAGAAATAAATAGGAAAGAGAATAAAAGATAATGAAGGAAAATAAGAGAGAATTAAAGTAAAGGAATCAGGAGAGAGAGAGAGAGAGAGAGAGAGAGAGAGAGAGAAGAGAATAAGAATTAAAAAAGGAAGACGATTGTTTAGAAGAAAGAGAGAAGAAAGAGAGATAGAAAGTAAATAAGAAAGTGAATGAAAGATAATGAAGATATAAAAGAAGTCAGAAGAAAAAGAAAAAAGAAAGAAGAAAAAGAAGGACGACGAGGAGGGCCAGGGAAGACGAGACAATTAAAATAGAGAATAGGGCAATCGATTGGTTAAAAGAAAGAAATATAAAAAAGAAGGAAATGCAAAACAGAAGAAAAAAAAAACAAGAGGAATTTGTTTCTAAGCTTAAAATAGATTCTTATTGACCATATATTATTAAAATGGATTTTTAGATAAAATACAGAACCAGGAATGATTATTTGTTGTTTAGCCTAGTGACAAGTAAATTCGAAGACAAGTAAAATAAATTTATATTAATCATATATTATTAAAAATGCATCTGTAAATAAAATACAGAACCAGGAATTGTTATTTGTGGTTAGCCTAGTGACAAGTAAATTCGGAGACACTAACCTCCTTTTGTAAACACTATATTGACTGGCTCTTGAAACTTGTATATTTTAAGCATTGAATTACAATGTAAAAGGAAGGATATTATCTTCAAAAATACTTTTTCTATATTTTCATTATTAGGCTACCGAATTATTGATGCGACTACGTAGTCAGACTAACGCGATAAGAAATCTTATTTCATTGATATGCGTGACAGTTTAGGCTCACATAATGCAAAATTTGTGTTTACATAAGCAGATATGTTTTCGTTAGTTTAAATAGGCTTAAAAATATCTGAATAGAACGTGGGCGTATATTGGAGACCATTGCGACCTCCTCATTCATTGACTAGCTATTTGTATTATCACTTTGCCCGCCTGTATCAATGGCTAACCGAATATATATATATATATAAGCGACCGGAGTCTAAGCCGTACTGATGAGCTGTAATACAGCGAAACAGATCTGTCTGCGGATGACTATAGTATTTACGCTCTCACAACCTGATTGAGCACTCTGGAAGAGTGGGAGACTTTGTAAACAGTAGCTACTCCGGCATTTACGCACCGCTCATTCGATAATGAATTGGATCACTCTAGCTATTGGGCGTATTTATACGCTCTAAAAAGCCTGCCTTCTTCTACCGGATGCCTAGGGGTAGAATCGCCGACTGACGCCGATTCGGTCGGGTTTCAATCCTGGGTTGGGAAGCGACCGGAGTCTAAGCCGTACTGATGAGCTGTAATACAGCGAAACAGATCTGGCCTCGGATGACTATAGTATATATATACGGTTAGCATCACTCATTCCGTAATGAATTAGAACACTCTCAGCTATTGGGCGTATATAATGATAATATACGCGCTAAAAAGTCTGCCTTCATCTACCGAGCGCCCACAGCCCAGAGGTAGAATCGCCGACTGACGCCAATTCGTTCGGATTTCAATCCTGGGTTAAAAGCAATCGGAGTATAACAGTACTGATGAGCTGTGATACAGCGAAACATCTGTCTGCGGATAACTATATATATATATATATATATATATATATATATGAATGTAGTGTATGTAAAAACTATGTCTTCAAGAAAATAGCTATAATTACTTTCCCAGACCAAAAAAACCTACTAAATAAATGGGTGTTGACTTCAGTGTCCCTTTTATATTTACCTAAGCTCTCTCCCTGATATTGAGCACTTTAACTCAAAAATGTAGCATAACTTAAAACATGTCTTGTCATATTTTGCTCTAAAAACAGTAAAGAACTTTTTTGGTAAACAGTAGAGAACTTTCGCTACATTTATGACCGCTCATAGGCATAGAAACATTTAGCCTCGACTACTCTCTAAAAACATACAGCCCACCATGACCAACAATATAGAAGTTATTTTTTGTTTTTTAAAGTAGGAGGCCTCATTAAGGGAATGACATAGAAAGCACATGTCTTTTTAAACCAAAAACAACAAATACCACATTCAAGTTACGTATGCATTACTTAGTAAGAAATATAAAAGTCTATAAACAGCAATATGCTTTCTAAAAAACAAATAAATCTAAACTTATTTATAAATGGAACTTTGTCTGTGTGTGTGTGTGTGTGTGTGTGTGTGTGTGCGTTACCTATAGACTCCGAAACGGCTGAACCGATTTTTTTCAAAATTTACACAGTTGTACTATAAGCGTCTGCGAGTGTTCTTAGCTAGGTTTTTTTTTGTCGAGGTACCCCATAACGAAAATCGATAATTGAAAATATCGGGTTATAGAAGGAGTGGTCCGATTTTAATCAAATTTGATGCACTCATAGACAAAGACATAAGAAACGATATTCAGAAATTTCAAGGTTGCAGTTCTTAGAATAGTGCAGAAAATCCATAATATATATATAAAATGCAAGATGTTTGTGTGTGTGTCTGTTTATCTACCTGTATGTCTGTATTTTTTTCAACCCTTTTATTTTAGTTTTTGCTTCGGGTTTGGCTCTAAGTAGATATAATTGTAGTTCTTAGTCTCAGCCATGATACCATTTACTCAGAGGACTTATTTAGCCTTCAAAATTTAGTTTACGACGAAAAACACTTATTTGATATCGATACCAGGAAATCAAAATCTGACTTACATCCATTCATTTTTCTTTCAATCTACGGTTTTGCTTTAACTGGAAACAACTTTTGATTTTTAGTCTTTCGTGCCAACGTCCAAAGAGTCTGAGCTCCAGGACCATGGATTAGTTTTAAAGCTTTTATTACACCCGAGCAACGCCGGGCTAGAAAATAAATAAAAAGGCGTAACTAAAAATCAACAATTCTATTTACGTCTTTATCGCAACGGCCAAAATTAGAAATTTATCCAAAACTAAGTCCCAGCCCAAACATAACAAATTACTTAAGGCCAACGTATGTAAAACATACAACAATCAAAAGAAACAGCAGAAGACGATATCAATAAAGAAGCTAAAACAATAGCTTAAAGATTAGATAAGCAGCATCGCTAAATCACAAGCATGTATCACATTAAAAGACGACAAAAATAATTTCAGAATAAATCCAATGAAAAGCAAACTAGGTAAAATATGTAAAACAATACTAGAAAGAATTAATTCAGAGCTAAGGAAGAGGTTAGGAGCAAATCAATAGAAAACACAAAAACAACTGTAGACTAGTTTTGTAACCTAAAAGTGAAAACGATATATGAAGGACAAATTCTTAGCATCTAAATAAGGCCCGAGCGTACAACGGCCGAAATATCTTACAAATGGCAAGAAAGTTGAGGACAATAGTCCGAATAAGTTATATACTTAACAGAGCTAAGGAAGAGGTTAAGAGTAAATCAATATCAAACACAAAAACAACTATAGACTAGTTTTGTTACCTAAAAGTGAAAACGATATACGAAGGATAAATTCCTAGTATCTGAAGAAGGCCGGTGCGTACAACGGCCGAAACATCATACAAATGGCAACAAAGATAAGGACAATAGTCCGAATAAGTTAAATACTTAACAGATCTAAAGAAGAGGTTAAGAGTAAATAAATATCAAACACAAAAACAACTATAGACTAGTTTTGTTACCTAAAAGTGAAAACGATATACGAAGGATAAATTCCTAGTATCTGAAGAAGGCCGGTGCGTACAACGGCCGAAACATCATACAAATGGCAACAAAGATAAGGACAATAGTCCGAATAAGTTAAATACTTAACAGATCTAAGGAAGAGGTTAGCAGTAAATCAATAGCAAACACAAAAAAAGTTATAGACTAGTTTTGTAACCTAAAAGTGAAAACGATATACGAAGGATAAATTCCTAGCATCTGAAGAAGACCGGAGCGTACAACGGCCGAAATATCATACAAATGGCAACAACGATGAGGACAATAGTCCGAATAAGTTAAATACTCTAAACATTACCTTATCTCAGAAATATAGACAAATACTAAGACCTGCATAAACCATACACAAAGCTCAATGATAAACCATATTCCAATCACCATCTATCAGAATAAATCCAATCAAAAGTAAACTTCTTCTTCTTCTTCTTCTTCTTCTTCTTCTATGTGCCCTGTCCCTTCAGGACGTAGGCGATCATGGTTCTCCACGTCTCCCTATCCCTTGTGACTCTTATTATGTTTGCTCCTGTTACTCCTGGCAACCTCCGTTCCGTCATCCACCTGATCAGGCCCTGCAAATATGTTATCAGCTGCCTTCCTCTGTCTCTCCTTCCTTCTATCTGGCCAGTCAGTATCAGGTTCTCCAAGCTCTCTTTCCTTATTGCATGTCCCAGTAACTTCAGTTGTCTCTTCCTGAGGCTCAGTATTAATTTCCTTTTAGTTGCCATTCTTTCCAACACCTCATCGTTGCTTGCATGCTCAGTTCACGATATCCGCAGCATCTGTAGAACCAAATTTCTGCTGCTTCCAGTTTTGTCCTCATTTTCGATGATATTGTCCAGCATTCACTGCCGTATTGAAGAACTGACATCACATAGCAATCAAGCACTCTTTTCTTTGTTTCTAGTGAAAGTTTCCTGTGTTTTCATACTTTACTCAGCTTCTGGATCGCGTCTTTTGCCATGCCAGTTCGCCTTCGGATCTCTGTGTCACACTTTCCATCTCCTGTTAGAACACTTCCTAGGTATTTAAATTTTTGTATTTGTTTGATTCTGGTATCCCCCACCTGTATTTGGTATTTTTGGTTGCACCTTTTGCTGATGACTAGATAAAATAAATAAAACAATACTAGAAAGAATTAATTCAGAGCTTAGGA
This sequence comes from Ascarosepion bandense, assembly GCA_037127315.1. Lineage (NCBI taxonomy): Eukaryota > Metazoa > Mollusca > Cephalopoda > Sepiida > Sepiidae > Ascarosepion > Ascarosepion bandense. Next base: position 5,807,631 of record JBBBDQ010000532.1, on the reverse strand, counting down.
GGAAGTTAGGAGTAAATCAATAGAAAACACAATAACATATAGATTAGTTTTGTAACCTAAATGTAAAAACGATATACGAAGAACAAATTCTTAGCATCTGAAGAAGGCCGGAGCGTACAACGGCCGAAATATCTTACAAATGATAAGAAAGATGAGAACAATAGTCCGAATAAGTTAAATACTTAACAGATCTAAGGAAGAGGTTAGGAGTAAATCAATGGCAAACACAAAAACAACTATATACTAGTTTTGTAACCTAAAAGTGAAAATGATATGCGAAGGACAAATTCCTAGCATCTGAAGAAGACTGGAGCGTACAACGGCCGAAACATCGTACGAATTGCAACAAATATGAGGACAATAGTCCGAATAAGTTAAATACTCTAAATATTACCTCATCTCAGAAATATAGACAAATATTAAGACATGTATAAGCCATACACAAAGCTCAATGATAAACCACCTTCCAATCAGCATCTATCAATAATCAGGCAAATAACTACAATGAATGAACCGCAGAAGGTCAGACAATTCCTTCGGTGAAACCATATTCAAAAAGGTAAGAAAGATTATGAAACAAACCTAAAAGATAGTGGATTCTAGGCAACAATCGAGTGTGCATGTTGTCATATCTGGTCAGGCGATAATCTATAATGTGATTGGTCCCGACCAGCTCGACTCCAGCCACTTTCTCATCATTGGGATATGGCTTCCCTCTGTCTCTTCTAAATAATTTTCATGGCTTCTGCTCTGACGAACTTGCAACATGGTCTCACGCTTTTACAGTTAGATCAGGCGACAATTCTATTCCATCACTTTTTTCTCGCGCTTCCTGTCAGTGGAATTCCCTTCCACATACTTGTTTCCTGACTGCTATAACCTCCAGGAATTTAAATGCAAAGTCAATTCCCATCTGTTATCCACTTAACTTCAGCCCTTTCTACATCACACTGTGTATCTTTTTCTTTTCTATTCTATCTACCGTTGCAACTGTCTTCACTCCGGTGTTCACATCCTTCTTTTGCCCTTTCTCTTTCACCCTCTGTAGCTGGTTCGTTTTTCTCTTCACTCTCCACCTGCAAAAAGATATACCCACCACAGAACACAAAAAGCCAACAGGAAGAGAACATTAAGAGAACTACCTACTGTATGACAAAAAACATTAAGACAGACGTTGTAAAATATTAATTTAACTCAAAAACTAATATTTCCCGTGTCAATTACTCTCCACAGGATAATCAACAAAAACACAGGAAAAAAAAAAGCAACTGTTCCATCGAAAACATTAAATACAAATTTAAAAAGCACAACAGGAAAACAACCAACAAAACCAGTTAAACAAACTAAAAATTCAAATCTTGAAACAGTCAGTTCATAATATGCGCCCTGATGATTGCATATTGCATGAAACTCCATGTCGTGCTATACACGTAAGATAATGTGCATATTTATTAATGTGCATATTTATTAATGTGCATATTTATTAATGTGCATATTTATTAATATATACTTCTTAGCTCTGTTATACTAACACCTGAAAACATATTTATATATATTTGTGTGAAATGATTTGTTTGAACATTATTTTGATCGATATTTAAGTAGACATTTTGTTTTTTAATTAAACAGTATTATATATTTATATCTACTGGCCTGATTATTTACGATAAATTTTTATTACAAAAATGTGTGTCATTCGGCAGGATTCGAACCTGCGACCCTTATCCATATATATTTGTGTATACTTGCGTGTATATTCATATGTATATTTATTGATATCCATTATATATATATATATATAGTCATCCGCAGACAGATCTGTTTCGCCGTATCACAGCTCATCAGTACGGTTAGACTCCTATTTTTACCCAGGATTGAAAGCCGACCGAAATGGCGTCAGTCGGCGACTCTAACCTTCGGCTATGAGCGTGAGGTGGAAGTAGGCAAACTTTTTAGCGCATATCATAATACGCGCCCAATAGCTAGAGCGCTCTAATTCATTTCACTGAATGAGCGATGCGTACATGCCAGAGTAGATACTGCTTATCAAAGTCTACTATTTTTCCAGAGTGCTCAATCAAGGTGTGAGAGCGTAAATATAGTCATCCGCAGACAGATCTGTTTCGCTGTATCACAGCTCATGTTGTGGCGAAATCTTCGTCGGTTTGTCGGGAAATTGTTGTGGAGTTGTTGTGACCGGTTTGACCGGAAGTAAGACATGGAACAAAGAAGGTAGGCTCAAAACAGTGTATTAGTATAACAAGAACATGTGTACAAAGCATGAGTTAATAGTTAGAAAATAGAAGTAAGTCCGAACGGTACAGTTACGCTGCTTATTGCCTGATTAGTAGCTGGCTTTAACTGCGTACAAGCTGTCTACGTAACGGTATTTAATTGCCTTCTTTCTTAAGACAAAATGTGGCAAAAGGCCTTTTTAATGTGGGTAATCTGGGCCATAAAGCCCGGGAAAAAATTGATGTTTAATCATCCCCAGATGAGATTCCACCCCTGGGCGGAACACCGACTGGGTCACAGCTCTTTGCTCGAAATAGTCGTCTATTTAACTGCCCTCTCGAAAGTCACACAAGTAATTATATATAATAAGAGGTAGAGTCCATTCCTCGTAGAAGGGCTCCATAACAATATATTAATAAATATACATATTATTCTCCGTATATGGCACGACTCAGAGTTTATGCTTTATGCAATCATCAGGTGCTAAACACTGATTATTAACTGACAGTTTAATAGGTTTGAATTTAAAATTCATATGTATATTTATTAATTTACGTCAATCTATCTATCTATCTATCTATCTATCTATCTATCTCCCTCTCTCTCTCTCTCTCTCTCTCTATATATATATATATATATATATAGATATATATACTACTGGCCATAATTATTAGGCCACCTCTGTTTTTTTTTTAAGAAATGATGTATTTCATTCTATTTTTAAGTGGATAATTGTAAATAAAATAAAATAAAATGTTTTTTTTGTTATTATTATTTGCAAGATTTTACAAGGCAAATAGCGACAATTTACCCATCGCACCCAGTAGATTTGCTATATATATATATATATATATGCACTAGTGGCCATAATTATTAGGCCACTCCAGTTTTCTTTTTAAAAGGAATGATGAATTTCATACTATTTTTAGTATTTATTGCCAAGTGGATAATTCTAAATGAAAATAAAATGGTTCTTTTGTTATTATTACTTTGCAAGAGTTTACAAGGCAAGGAAGCAAAGATGAACTCATCCGAATCACCCTAGATTTTCTTCATTCTTTCATTGATGAGACTGCAATATAGGTAATTATTAAATATTTATAAATTCATCGAAACTTTCATATCTATGTATCACTGTCTGTCTCTGTCTGTCTGTCTCTGTCTCTGTCTCTATTATATATATATATATACATATATATATATATATATATATATATATATATATATATACGGTATTGCAGCAACACATAAGGACATAGTAGTATATCCAATGTAATTATTTACGAATTTGGATTGATCAAGAACATAGTTCTTTAAAGGACATGTAAATTCGAAAATAATATTGGTTCTCTAATTATATATATATATATATATATATATATATATATATATATATATATATACAGAGGGAGAGAGAGAGACTGTTATTACTTTGCAAAATTTTACAAGGTAACCAGGAAGCCATTGCTTCGGTCAGCCAATAAGAAGAAGAGACTAGCATGGGGAAGAGAGCACAAAACTGAACACCAGAACAGTTCGTTTGATGCACATGTTATTGGGCTGTATTAACACAGGACCATGTGTTTTGTCATTTAGAATTATTCAATTGGCAATAAATAGTAAAATAGTATGAAATACATCATTTTTTAAAACACTGGGGTGGCTTAATAATTATGGCCAGTAGTGTATATATATATATATATATATGAAGGGAGAAATCACTATAATGACTGATATCTCAGACTACCGTCGCTTCTTTAACAAACCGATTGGGAAAAGTCATACAGTGCCTCCAATTCATATTGCCTGTGTATGAATGTCTTCAGATGGTATACGACTGAAACAAATGGGTTAGTGTCTTACATATAAGAGGGTAATTTTCAAATTAGAAGCAGTAGAAAGGATTTGTTTCCAGTCATAATACATTTTTTTCATTTTCGATGGATGTATTATTTAAGGTTTTCCTTGGAAAAATATCCATTACGACTTACAAATCCCAGTATCGTAACTTTCGAAAACAGTTTTTTCACGGACAATCTATAATTTATATATCCGTAGTTTTGTGTCGGATGGCTATTTACGCTTTCACACCCTGATTGAGCCCTCTGGAAGAATAGCTACTCTGGCATCTACGCATCGTACATTCAGCAATGAATTAGAACACTCTCAGCTATTGGGCGTGTGTAATGATAATATACACGCTAAAAAGTCTGCCGAATGACGCCAATTCAGTCGGGTTTCAATACTGGGTTAAAAGCAATCGGATGTCTAACCGTACTGATGAGCTGTGATACAGCGAAACAGATCTGTCTGCGGATGACTATTTACGCTCTCACACCCTGATTGAGCACTCTGGAAGAATGGTAGATTTTGAAAAACAGTAGCTACTCTGGCATCTACGCATCGTTCATTAAGCAATGAATTAGAACACTATCAGCTATTGGGCGCTTATAATGATGATATACACGCTAAAATGTCTGCCTCCTTCTAACGAGCGCCCATATCTCAGAGGTAGAATCGCTGACTGACTCTAATTCGGTCGGATTTCAATCCTGAGTAAAAAGCAATTGTATGTCTAACGCTACTGATGAGCTGTGATACAGCGAAACAGATCTGTCTGCGGATGACTATATATATATATATGGTGTTCCAGATTTTATTGATCATAATCACAATAGATGCTCAGGTTGTTTACCCTCTACATAACCCATGCATCTATTCTCTTCCTCTGTTTTAAGAATACGATGTACTGATGATTTGCTAATCGTTAACTCCTGGCTTATTTTCCTTACTGATTTCACGGGGCTTCTAGCAACATTCGCCAGAACCGTATTGGATGTTTCTTCATCAGGTGCAACCAGTCTACCGCAGAGATCAATGGCAGCCTACTGCGGGATAATCTTCTGCCCAGTCAGTCATGTCTGTTTCGTGACATGATCGCCCAAGCGTGTATCACTTATGACACTTAACTGACTGACTGATTCATTAGTATTTCTTTAGTTTTCAAAGTCATGATTAGTAGTGTTTTCCATTTTGCCCATGTTACAACTGCATGTGACACAAGGTCGAGAGTGAAAGTGGGTCTACCGGCCACACTGTGCAAAAATTTCCAAACCGTCTTCGCACTTTTCCTTTTCGAAACGCCTCAGGCACTAGGCAATAAAGCAAGCTACATCACAAGGTAGAGTTACTAACTGGGGGAAAGCTCCCTGGTGCTCGGGCTAATATTTAATGAGAGTTGGTATACTTAACCTTACGCCAGCAATTTGTTTCAAGAGAGGTGGCTTAAGACGAAAAATCACCTAAGTCGACTTCACTTGTCCCCGAATTTACTTGTCACTAGGCTAAACCGCAAATACCCATTCCCAGTTCTTATTTTATTTATACGTGCATTTTCGATAATATATGGTCAATAAGAATCTATTTTAAGCTTACAAACTAAGAAATCTTAGTTTATAATATAATACAGAAAACTGTAAATTAAAAATTTTAAATACATGTACGTACATACTTGTAAATGTAGATGGTTGCAATTTGTCGATCTTTACAGTATATTGCGCACACTTTATTTGTGAATGTGGTTTACTCTAAGACATTATAAAATAAAATGATTTTGTAAGGTTAGATAAAAATGCAGTTATTAAAATTATTTTGCGACAGTAGAAAATAAACTAATTCATGCTAAATTTACCAATGTTAGTATGCAATTTGTGGATTGTCAGCATCAACAGCTGATTCTGGCTGCTGTTGTTCGCTCCGTTTTTTTAAAAAGAAACTGGTAGCAATATCCTTGAACTGTGTTCTTCTTTTCTTCAAGGATTACAAGATGTTATGGTGAAACACACATATTCCTCAGATAATGGACTCTTCCTCTGTTATGGTGAAACACACCTATTCCTCAGATAATGGACTCTCCCTCTGTTATGGTGAAACACACCTATTCCTAAGATGATGGACTCTCCCTCCTATATTAATAAGAGTTAACAGGAAGTTAACTCGAAATTTTCTTGGGAAGTTCATAGGAGTTCTTAGAAGTTATAGAGAGTTCTTTAGAGTTCTATTGGAGTTCAGAAGAACTACTAGGCAGTTGATATTAGTCGGCAGTTAGCCGAATACTAAGGAGTCAGCTTTCAGTGGAAGATTACCAAGTTCCTAACGTTTTAGGTGCGTTAAGTCGATTAGCAACCGAAATAGCACGATTATAACTTTTAGTGCGAAAACTACTCCACAGCACATGATAAGGAGCAAAAACTTCGTGACAAGCGTGAATAATTTTTAAAAAATCGTTGACCAGTTTTTTTAATCATATCCCCTCGAGCAAGGCGGTAACGCCACTGATGTGCAGGGGGCTACGCAAGAGTGAAAAAATTGGAAAAGAGAAAGCCGGAAACCATATCCTAAACAGTGAACATGTGATGAGCCCTTTCACCTGTTCAATAGAGGTAGGTGGAATGTGAACCGGGCGATAATTTAGTCTGCCTACTCCTATTGAAAAAAAAAAAAAGAAAAGAGTGAAAAGATTGGAAAAGAGAAAGCCAGAAACCACATCCTAAACAGGGAACAAGGGATGAGCATCTACACCTGTTTAATAGACGTGGGTAGAGTGTCAAGCCGGGCGATAGTTTAGTATATCTACTCCAATTGAAAAAAAATAATAATACAAATAAAAAGAAGAAAAGTGAAAAGATTGGAAAAGAGAAAGCCGGAAACCACATCCTAAACAGGGAACAAGGGATGAGCATCTGCACCTGTTCAATAGACGTGGGTGGAGTGTCAAGCCGGGCGATAGTTTAGTATATCTACTCCAATTGAAAAAAAATAATAATAAAAATAAAAAGAAGAAAAGTGAAAAGATTGGAAAAGAGAAAGCCGGAAACCACATCCTAAACAGGGAACAACGGATGAGCATCTGCACCTGTTCAGTAGACGTGGGTGGAGTGTCAAGCCGGGGGATAGTTTAGTATATCTACTGCAACTGAAAAAAAATAATAATAAAAATAAAAAGAAGAAAAGTGAAAAGATTGGAAAAGAGAAAGCCGGAAACCACATCCTAAACAGGGAACAACGGATGAGCATCTACACCTGTTCAATAGACGTGGGTGGAGTGTCAAGCCGGGCGATAGTTTAGTATATCTACTCCAATTGAAAAAAAATAATAATAAAAATAAAAAGAAGAAAAGTGAAAAGATTGGAAAAGAGAAAGCCGGAAACCACATCCTAAACAGGGAACAAGGGATGAGCATCTACACCTGTTCAATAGACGTGGGTGGAGTGTCAAGCCGGGCGATAGTTTAGTATATCTACTCCAATTGAAAAAAAATAATAATAAAAATAAAAAGAAGAAAAGTGAAAAGATTGGAAAAGAGAAAGCCGGAAACCACATCCTAAACAGGGAACAAGGGAGATGAGCATCTACACCTGTTCAATAGACGTGGGTGGAGTGTCAAGCCGGGCGATAGTTTAGTATATCTACTCCAATTGAAAAAAAATAATAATAAAAATAAAAAGAAGAAAAGTGAAAAGATTGGAAAAGAGAAAGCCGGAAACCACATCCTAAACAGGGAACAAGGGATGAGCATCTACACCTGTTCAATAGACGTGGGTGGAGTGTCAAGCCGGGCGATAGTTTAGTATATCTACTCCAATTGAAAAAAAAATAATAATAAAAATAAAAAGAAGAAAAGTGAAAAGATTGGAAAAGAGAAAGCCGGAAACCACATCCTAAACAGGGAACAAGGGATGAGCATCTACACCTGTTCAATAGACGTGGGTGGAGTGTCAAGCCGGGCGATAGTTTAGTATATCTACTCCAATTGAAAAAAAATAATAATAAAAATAAAAAGAAGAAAAGTGAAAAGATTGGAAAAGAGAAAGCCGGAAACCACATCCTAAACAGGGAACAAGGGATGAGCATCTACACCTGTTCAATAGACGTGGGTGGAGTGTCAAGCCGGGCGATAGTTTAGTATATCTACTCCAATTGAAAAAAAATAATAATAAAAATAAAAAGAAGAAAAGTGAAAAGATTGGAAAAGAGAAAGCCGGAAACCACATCCTAAACAGGGAACAAGGGATGAGCATCTACACCTGTTCAATAGACGTGGGTGGAGTGTCAAGCCGGGCGATAGTTTAGTATATCTACTCCAATTGAAAAAAAATAATAATACAAATAAAAAGAAGAAAAGTGAAAAGATTGGAAAAGAGAAAGCCGGAAACCACATCCTAAACAGGGAACAAGTGATGAGCATCTACACCTGTTCAATAGACGTGCGTGGAGTGTCAAGCCGGGCGATAGTTTAGTATATCTACTCCAATTGAAAAAAAATAATAATACAAATAAAAAGAAGAAAAGTGAAAAGATTGGAAAAGAGAAAGCCGGAAACCACTTCCTAAACAGGGAACAAGGGATGAGCATCTACACCTGTTCAATAGACGTGGGTGGAGTGTCAAGCCGGGCGATAGTTTAGTATATCTACTCCAATTGAAAAAAAAATAATAATAAAAATTAAAAAAAAGAAAAGTGAAAAGATTGGAAAAGAGAAAGCCGGAAACCACATCCTAAACAGGGAACAAGGGATGAGCATCTACACCTTATCAATAGACGTGGTTGGAGTTTCAAGTCGGCCGATAGTTTAGTATATCTACTCCAATTGAAAAAAAAATAATAATAAAAATAAAAAGAAGAAAATGAAAAGATTGGAAAAGAGAAAGCCGGAAACCACATCCTAAACAGGGAACAAGGGATGAGCATCTACACCTGTTCAATAGACGTGAGTGGAGTGTCAAGCCGGGCGATAGTTTAGTATATCTACTCCAATTGGGGTTTCACAGATGTTTTCATATTTCATTCTCTAAGATTTATGATGATTATATTAACATTTACACTAAATGTACGCATTTTAGTATGATTTTATATACCTTTATTCATATTTATTGTACAATAACATGATTTCATATGCTTTTAAAGGTTTTCTAGGGATATTACGACTTCAATATTTGTGTCAGTCAGTTAAGTGCCATACGTGATACACGCTTGGACGATCATGTTTCGAAAGAGACATGACTGACTGGGTAGGACATTACTCCGCAGTAGGTTACCATTGCTTTCTGCGGTAGACTGGTTGCCAGCCAAGGCAATAAAGCCCAATCTGTTCTGTTATTTAACCCATAACTGAAGGGAAGAGACGGATTAATACCTTTCCCAAGGATATTTGCGCGTAAGTGAATGCAGGGAATTCAACTGGGATTCGAACTCGGTTTCCAGATATCTCGTTCTGTGCCGTTATCCACTGCACCACAACGCACATCCCATATTTGTGTCGGACAGTCGTAATGTCGAATAAAATGGCTTGATTTTTATTTTTCCATATATTTTTTGACAAATGACGTATAGTCGAGAACGACTTAAATCGAAACGACGTAACTTGAGGTATACCTGTACTAATCCAATTGAAAAGGTCAGGATTAGTTTAGCCTTCAGCTTTATTGTCGTGGATTCCGAGTGAGAAACCACACAAAATAATAAATAACAAGAACAGATATGGAGATAGAAAATGTAAGTTATATTGCACAAGATACACCAACTGGAACACGGGTTATTCAATTCAGGAATACTATTAGTAGAAATAGTATGCCCGGGTAATGAGTCTATATCCACAACTTCAACTAACACTGCACCAACAAACTAACCAACTAAGCAACTGCTTTACCACTCTACAACTACTTTGCAACTACAGTATTTAGTCGCCTTCCGGCTTACGGTAAAATGTGGCACAAGGCCTTTTTAATGTGGGTCCTCCGGGCCATAGAGTCCGGCCAAAAATATCTGTCTATTGTTCCCCAGTCGTGACTCTACCCTTCGGCGGAGCCACGACTGGGTTAATGCTCTCGCTCGAAGGCAGAGAGCTAACAGTGACAAAGGAAGTTTTTACTTGGCAACTAACTATATTTAGTTGTCCCTCCCACTAAGGGCAACATGTGACACAGGGTCAGTTATAAGTGGGGTTTCCGGGCTATATGGCCCGGCCAAAAAATGTCTGTCTATTTTTGCCCAGTCGTGATTCTACCCTTGAGCGGAACTACGGCTGGGTTATTGCTCTCTGCTCGGAAGCAGAGAGCGCCCTCTACCCGAAAGCAGAGTGCCGACAGTGTCATAGTCGCAGCGGAAAATGCCGGCTGACCAACTTACTTGGTAACTAACTGCCGTTCTCTGTATAGGCAGGATTATATGTACACATCAGGCGATTTCATTCTTGTATACAAAAAGGTGTGATCCCACATGTTTCAACTACATTTTTATATGGTGAAGTTTTGCATATAAATACAACACATGATAATCGCCGTGTAGAGTTTGTTCCTTAATTTCCATGGTTTCCAACCCCGGGGTAAATTACCCCAGTGGGGTAATGAGCCCATATTTTACGGGTAATCGATGTTTGGTTTGGGAAGAGGCAAGCAGCTTATAATTTCACACTGTCTTCTTGAAATGAAGACCAAGAAACGTAGCAGACTCAACGTGGCAAACGACGCCCGAAAATCCCTTTCAGTCACAAAGCCAAGAACAAATAAACTGGCATTGGCAATACAAGCTCAACACTCACATTAAGAATCACGGCTAGGTTACAGCTACTATACCTCTGATTATTATAGATTGGTACTATTGTATTGAATAATTTCCATTAACTTTGTCTGCTTTTGATGTATGAAAATATAATTACTTCTTTTTCTATATTACGGGTATTTGTTCATTGGGGTAATGGATAATAGTGAAATTGTATTTTGGGGTAACCGCAGTTAAAAGGTTGGGAACCTATGATCTAACTGTTCACTTTTCTTCATTTCTTTTAATGCTATATCCCTTCAGGATATATGCAGTCAGGTTTTTTCGCAAATTCCTGTTCTTATTTGTGAATTGTCATGACTTTTTGGAAAAATATTTGAATAATTTTCTTTTAGCTTTCCCACAGTTTTGAATTCAATGTTATTGTTCTAGGCAGGTTGCCATTTAAGGCTAGAAAGCCCATTCTACCTTACTATTTAACCCATAGCTAGGATGAAAAATATGGATTCATGCTTTTTCCCAATGAGACACAAAATATACCATTCAGAAGTTGAACATTGATGTTCTACACTGTTATAGAAGGCGCTAAGGATACACTGTCTTCCAATTACAAAAGTTACTAATCTACCAAAATGGTCATCTTTACCGCTATTCCTTGGGTGAGGAAAGTAATTATGAAAAAGTTCATTGGAGTCATGGATAAAAAAAAGATTTGCTGCTATATTCACTTGGAAATGAAAATCTATCCTCATACCAACGCTTCACACCTGGGAACGTCATGCTCTTTGCTTGGTATGGCATTAAGAGTTTCTTCCACCATAAGGAGGTGAACCGATACGAAGCCTCTATTGCGTGGACGTGTTTTTGATAGCTGGAAGCATCCCATACAAGCTACAAGAAAAATACGCAATCATTTATAAATCATGAAGTGTTGCTCTTACACAACATGAAAATCACTTATTGCCCGATTCACCCGTAAAATGATTATGGCACTAAATATGGAAATTTTGCCTATTTTTTTTTCTTTCTCTTCTGAACTTACCCCATCAGGTACTTGTCTATATTTCTGAGATGAGGTAGTATTTACAGTATTTAGATTATTTGGACTATTGTCCTCATCTTTGTTGCTATTTATACGACGTTTTGGCTGTTGTACGCTCCGGCCTTCTTCTGATGCTAGGAATTGTTTATATTTTTCAGATGAGGTAGTATTTCCAGTATTTACATTATTCGGACTATTGTCCTAATCTTTGAAGAAGGCCGGAGCGCACAACAGCCGAAACGTCCCAGAAATTGTAACAAAGATGAGGGCGATAGTCTGAATAATGTTAATACTGTTACCCCATCTATTAGATCACTGCAAAATTTTTAGATGCGAAAATTATTTTTTGTGGTTTGATTTGAACTGATCATGAGCAATTGTATTGAAATCAGATGCATTTACGTCCGAGAGATAAACAATTTGCCAAATTATGTTATCGGTAATGAGAGGAAATTATATCTTATTCAAATACAGGGTGACCATAAAGTCCGTGTGCACTTTAAAAAAAATTAACTTTATTTGTATTTGTGATAGAAATAATCTGTAAAAAACATGTTATAAAGTTTAATGTAGCTAGTTTTAAGTATAGTTATTGAATAATTTTTACTCCAAAATTTGCAACAATTTTTAGATAAGTAAAAAATATGAACTGCAAAATCGTATTACCCTTTGTATTGCTAATGATGGAGGACATGTGGAAACTTAAATAAAATTTCAACAAAACCTTTAAACATAGAGATTTACTTCTTTCTAATCCTTTTTACAAATTATTTTTACCGCAAATACAAATAAAATTATATATATTTTTAATTGCACACGAACTTTATGGACACCCTGTATATAAATTTATGTAAAACAATCATTTAATTCTTTTGCAGCTTCAAATGCAATAGCAGATCAATCATAAGAAATGCAGGCAATAAACTTTAAAAATAGAGCTGTTAGTACCTCAACATAATCAGCAAATAGAATTGTACGTACGAGGATGTGCGTTGTGGTGCAGTGGATATCGGCTCAGAACGAGAAATCGGGGAGCCGAGTTCGAATTCCAGCTGAATCCATTGCATTCACTTACGCACAAATACCCTTGGGAAAGGTAGTAATCCGTCTCTTCCCTCCAGTTATGGGTTAAATAGCAGGACAGATTGGGTTCTATAACCAGTTTACCGCAGAAAGCAATGGCAACCTACTGCGGGATAATCTTCTGCCCAGTCAGTCATGTCTCGAAAAAGACATGATCGCCCAAGCGTGTTTCACGTATGGCACTTAACTGACTGTCTTAGTAGGATGTGCGTTGTGGATGCGCGTTGTGGTACAGTGGATATCGGCTCGGAACGAGAAATCGGGGAGACGAGTTCGAATTCCAGTTGAATTGCTTGCATTCACTTATGAGTAAATACCCTTTGGAAAGGGTTATTCTTCTCTTCCCTCTAGTTATGGGTTAAATAACAGGACAGATTGGGTTCTATAGCCTTGGTTGGCAACCAGTCTACCGCAGAAAGCAATGGCAACCTACTGCAGGATAATCTTCTGCCCAGTCAGTCATGTCTGTTTCGAGACATGATTGCCCTAAGCGTGCATCAAGTATGGCACTTAAATGACTGACGTCCGAAATGTATAATAACGCTGCATCCGGACTGCCTCACTACTGTCTGGTTAGTTTCAAACAGTGTATTGAAATAATACAACAATATATACAATAATAAGTGTTAGTAATCAGAAAATAGAAGTGTATGTCTGAACTGTATAGTTACGTTGAGTCTCTACTGCTTCACGAGTCTTACGACTGTACACAGCTGCGTCCCCAGATGTCACTTAGTATTTACTGACGCCGGAAGAGACCATTCTTATAGATAGGGCACCATAACAACTATAAACCCTTTTTTCTGTAACTGTAACCCTCTGTGCACCAGTGGCAGTTCTACCTTGCTTCGGAGGAAATGATTAGAAAAATAAAAATAAAACTTTGTTAACCCAATATTTGCAGTAAAAAAAATCGTTGTTGAAGTCGAAAAATATCTTTAAGTATCCCGTGAATGCACCAGAAGCAGTAGATAAGAAATCAATGAACATTCCTAGCATTTGAATGTTTACTCAGTAAGAACAAACCTGTGGATAATTTCGACGAATGATTAGGGTTGAAGAAGTCGGAAAAGTTAAAAGGGAAAGATTGTTGGATTTTGTGTTATGTGGGGCTACCACAGGAATATGTACGACCCAGAATTTTAATTAGATAATTACACCATTCTATTGTCGCAAGAGAAAGTAATAGTGGTCTCGAGCTTAGTTCAATGGCTCAAACAAGCATAAAACTAAGGCGCCGGAAACCGGTCTGATTTCGGTTCATTGGAGTAGATAGATCTATCTATCGCCCGGTCCACACTCCAACCATGTCTATTGAACAGGTTAAGAGGCTCATCCCTTGTTCCCTGTTTTCCGATCTTTTCACTATTACGTAGACCCTGCACATCAGTGGCATTACTGCCTTGCTCGGGGAGATACGATTAAAAAAAAAAAATTTCGTTCATGAATGTATCATCTACAAAAAATTAGATGATGACATTTTTCGATAGAGTAAATTCTATAGCTAATAGATTTATAACAGAATACCCCCTTTGAATAAAACGTCTATTACCATCATTATTAATTACATGATGAGATATTGTTCATTCAATGTCGAAACAAAAAGTATAATTTTGTAGTAGTTTGTGCATGTTTTAAATAATAATAATAATAATAATAATAATATATATATATATATATATATATATATATATATATATATATGTCCCAAAAAAAATTTCGATATTTAAATCCGTTGAATGTCCATTTCTACGACAAAAAATCCTCGCTTCTTCAGCAATTTTATTTACTCAAATTCAAATATATTATAAGATTTTATACCGGCAGAAGTTCCAAAAAAGCTTTCATCCACAGGAAAATATAATGGGGTGGGATTAATAATTTTTGATTTAAGGAAATAAAGGGGAAAGCAAACAGTTACCTATGTCTCTTACTAGAGGACATACCTCTCCTCCATACCCGAGTCAAGAGTTCAAAAGCCAAAATTCAGCCATGTCAGGGATAGAAGCGGCAGTGGGAACGAAAGGAAAAAGGAAAAAAGGAAAAAAAGGGGAAAGGGTGGTTGACGGGGAAGTCAGCCCAAAAATTTTTTTCCCTTAGAAACAAAAGAAAACTGCTACTCTCAATATTAAAAAAACATTGATAAAATTAACCAAAATTCATCTTTTTGCGTAAAAGGTAATATAGATTTAGCATTAAAAATAAGAAATA